>PVIC010011146.1:0-14792 GCA_004025085.1 Thryonomys swinderianus
GGCTCCTGCTGCTCTGGATCCCAGGTAAGGAGGGCAGTGCTGGAGAGTGATCAGCCTCTTGCAGTCAGAGCCACCTGAATCTTTGGGGAAGTCAATTTATAATGTGATTAATGATGTAAACATTGGTTTTTATGTTTATGCTCACAGGTGGCAGAGGTGACATCCAGCTGACCCAGTCTCCATCTGTACCTGCATCTTTTAGGAGGCACAGTCACCATCACTTGCAAAGCCAGTCAGGGTATTAGCAATAATTTACACTGGTATCAACAGACACCAGGGGAAGCTCCTAAACTGCTAATCCGTTATGCAACCACTTTGCAGTCTGGCATCCCTGCCAGGTTCAGTGGCAGTGGATCTGGGACAGATTTCACTCTCACTATCAGCAGCCTGCAGCCTGAAGATGTTGCCACTTATTACTGTCAACAAGATTATAATTACCCTCCCACAGTGATACAAGCCGTAACAAAAACCCACCAGGGAAGCAGAAGTGAGAGGCTGAGCTAACTCAGTTGGTCTGCCTGGTGGCTCCACCTTATAGAAGTTTTTCTCAAATGCACCCAGAACTTCAAGGTTATATGAGCTTCTAGAGCAGGGTTCAGGCAAGGTCCTTGCTTTTTACTTCTGTTTCCCCCTTTCCAGCTCCAGCAACCTACATATGATAGTGCTTCTTCTAATTTAATAAAAGACAGTAATCATTACACACTAGAAGTATGTAGAGCAAGTGTTGAAATACATACAACAAAAGGGAAGCAATGTTGGCTATTTCAAGATAAATGTAAAATAAAATACTTGGAATGAGAATTTATATTCCTTTCAATTACCAGAAATATATAGTGGAAAAACCCTATAAACAAACAAAACACAAAATAGGGAATGAGCTGAACATTGTAGTGCCTGCCTGTAATTTTGGCGGTAGTGCTGAGGCAAGATATTTGTCATAAATCCAAAGCCTTGGACTACATAAGGATTTAAGGCCAGTCTGAGGCACATAGAGACACATGTCTTAAAAACACAACAAAACAAACAAGAAACAGAAAAACAGCCACAACAAAAGGCAATTTGAGAAACTCTCTCTGATCTTACCTCAAAAGCTGATGCACAACTGCAAAATAAGGTCCAAGCAAGAATTACTTTACTAAAGGTAGTTAATTGGCAGAAAACAACATTTGAAGACTACATCTTATAGCAGTTGAAACAGCAGATGCTAGAAATACAAAAAACTGTGATAGGAAAATTAAAATAAAGTATGTTAAGGCCTAGGTGTCTGTAATAGGCTTTACTGGGGAGAAAGTAATCAGCTGGTCTACTCTCAAAAAGGTGAATGCCCCAGAACAAAGAGTAAAGGCATCTTATATAGGCTAGGGCCAGGGACAGGGTACCAGGAAGGCTGAGTACTACACAGTGTTCTAATTGGTGGGTCTTTCTATGATGACATGATTATGTCATAGGGTAGAAGGGAGTATGGAGCATTATGGGAAGGAGGAGTATCTTTTTTTAATTGAATTCTTTATTGGTATAATTTATATACATCTCAAAATCACGTATAACATTGGGGAATTTGTACCAGTATATGACACAAGTTAATTCTCATTTTTACCCATATCCCCACACCTCCTAACCCCTTTTATACATACTCTTTTCTTTTCTTTCTGTATCATATTTATTCCTTCCCCTCATTACATTCCCACACCAAATTTTCTATGGAAATTTCCCACTCTATAAAAGCTGTCATACTTTCTAGAGCTCATTTGCATCTACAGATGTTCATGTCAAAGAGAAGATCTGGAATTTGCCTATCTGTAATCTATTGATTTCACTTATGAGTATATCCTTCAGATGTCTCCATTTGTACCTAAATGCATCAATCTTGTTATTCTTTATGGCAGAGTAATACTCCATTTTATTAAAAAAAACTACATCTTCTTTATCCACTCTCCAGTTGATGGACATTTGGGTTGTTTCCAAGATGAACTGAGCTGCTATGAACAAGGGTGTACATCTGTCGTTCCAATGTGATTTTTAAAATTCTTTTGGGTATATTCCTAGCAGGGGTATAGCAGGGTCAAATGGGACCCCTAGTCCTACTTTTCTGAGAAATTTCCACACGGATCTCCACAATGGTTGCACAAGTCTGCAATCCCACCAACAGTGGAAAAGGGTTCCTTTCTCCCCACAGCCACACCAGCATTTATTGTTGGTTGATTTTGTATAGCGGCCATTCTTTGTGGAATGAGATGAAATCTCAGTGTTGTTTTCATTTGCATCTCTTGAATGACCAGTGATGTTGAACATTTCTTCATATGTTTCTTGGCTGCTTTGACTTCTGCCTCTGAGAAGTGTCTGTTCATTTCAGATGCCCATTTTTGAATTGGGTCTTTAAACTTGGGGAGGCTGATTTGTTTGAGTTCTTTATATATTGTCGATAATAGCCCTTTGTCTGATAAACAGCTAGTAAAGATTTTTTCCCACATTGTTTGTTGTCTTTTAGCAGTGCCAGTGACTTCTTTTGCTGTGCAGAAGCTTTTCAGTAGAATGAGATCCCACCTAAAGGAGGAGTATCTTTGACTGGAGAGTCCCTCTTGGCTTTGTTTACTGTTGGTGTGAACCTGAGGCATGGTGAGAAGATGTGAGTCATTTTATCACAAAGTACCATGGAAGGAGAGAGGAACTTTTGGAGGAGAAACACCATATTGGCTCTGTTGTGGACCAGCCAGACTATTACTCTAATGCTTCTTCAGAAACGCAGTGTGTCAGGAAAACATGTATAGAACTGCTGGTACTCTCAGCAGGCTACAACACAATGTGGGTGATTCTACACTCACACATCTCCCTGGAACTGGGTACAAAGTGTATTCAAAAATCCTCCTCCAGCTCTGTTCTCAGAGGCCCTTTTTTGAGCATTTCTGGAGAAAAATGATTTGGACAAAGAAGTTCAGGGAAATCAATTTCGAGAAGTGTCAGTGATTAAAGGGTAAGCACTTCTGCTAACTTCTCCCTATGGTGGTACTTGACCTGAGTATCAATAAATATGAGAAGTGAGGTCACAAAACAAGCATCATGAAGTCATAATGTCAGCAGAAACTCAACAGAGTTGTCTGTTTAGAATCAGTAATGTTATTCTTAAGCTCTATCAATCATATAAAAATGTCAACACCTTCTTTGGATCAAACACAGATTTATACAAAATTTTAAATGTTCTACAGATGACAGTCTGGAAGAATAAGAAATTATGAAAGAAAACAACTAGTCACTGGGAAAGACTTCTTAAAGTTTCCTCATTAATTTTCATAAAATTCTCAATATGATCTCAAATTCAAAAGTCTTAAAGAAAAATGCATAAAACAAGTTAGAACTTGTTTCTTTCAATAAGATTTGGTGAGTATAATTGAATTTGAACACATCCAACAATGTGATTTTGCAATGTACAGATGAAACTGATTAAGGAAAATGAATTCTTTGTCCACATACTTCTGAATTATTTGAATTACTTATTTATATTTGAAATTATGATTTAAAAATTTAATATTTATCTTAAATTGCGAGCAGTTGGTGCTCTATTTCAATACAAAATAATTCTTTTTTTTTTTGAGATGGTCTCGCTTTGTAGTTCAGGCTGGGCCTGAGCTCACTATGTAGCTCAGGCAAGCCTTGAACTCAGCAATCCTCCTGCCTCTGCTTCCTGAGTACTGGGATTACACGTGTGAGCCACCACACCCAGCATTGTGGTATGTGGTCTTGATTGCTGGTGGGCGTGAGTCACCACACTTGGTATTATTCTATGTAGTTATTGGGGTTCTAACCAGTGATCTTGCAATTGCTGAGCAGGTGCCAGACCACCAAACTAAGTCTCTGCCCCCAATATAAAATATTTCAAAGCAAAAAAGAGGTTTAATTTCACATTTTCACCTTATTCATACAGTAAAATTGTGCCTTCTACAGATTCTATTGCAAATATTGTACCCAAGTTATATGTAATTAAATTAATCAGCTTATGTGTCAGTGGACTATAATATCCAGCATGCACGTGAGCACACACACACACACACACACACACACACACATCTTCAAGAAAAATTGGTTTAATTTGATTCACAGTTGTAGAATTTCAGTCTATAGTTGGCTATTTCTAAGGCACAAGTGATTCAGGGGAGCAAGGTCTAGCTCTTGATCTGCTTAATACCTGGAATGTGAGTTTGTGTTCTCTAAAAGTGGTGAATGAATCTTAGGAACGATGGAGGTTAAGAGTAGAAAAACTTTATTGAGAAAGAAAGTTTCTGCTTAAGAGAGACAGAGGGGGACCTGAAAATGAGTGACCCACCCATCTCACTTATCAGGGGGCTTTTGTGGAGCAAAGCCACGAAATGAGGCAGTTTTAGAGTAGGACAAAAAGTATAGTCACTTAGATAATATTGGTGCAATGATGAATCACACAATGGAAAAAAAAAACAGTGATCAGAAGCATGGTAGAAGTTCATGGCTAATAAAAGCTCTTACACCTTGGCATTCAGGAAACATAAAAGGAAACACTGACCTAGAAAAGAATGGGCTGCGCCTATCTGGCCATGCCTGGATGACCTGTCTAGATGTAGCTATAGGTGTGATCAACCAGCTTCCCTGGCATATCTCCAACCAAAAGTAGGAAAATCCCCTGTCATGCCCATGTCAACTTCCTGTCTGCCTTCCAAGTACTAACCATGCACGACCCTGCTTAGCTTCTAAAATCAGGCATGCTCAGGGTGCTATGGCAGTAGATACAACCTCTTGTCAATTGCACAACAAAATACCTCATGTTAAAGCATACTTAATCCTTGAATAAAGACGAAAGGGAGCATAGAATAGAGTACTTGAAAAGTCAATGCATATCTATTATCACTTCTAGCCCCTTATTTAAATCCTGGCTTGATCAGATATGAGGGCCTTGTGATCAGACATGTCTTTACATTTTCACTACAGATACATAGATCAGGGACCAGGAAGAGGTTTAGGTGAAACATCTCCTATTCAACAGAGTAAAATCACTTTTCTAACATTAAAACGATTTATTTGTTTTAAAGTCTTACCTGAAACCCCAACTAGGAGGCACAGAAAGAGGCGAGGCTTTGATACATCCTGGCATCTTTCCCATGTGAGGGCTCGGATCTTGCCCCAGGGAGGCCTCAGTCAGACATTCTCATCAGAGCAAAGCACATGCAGATCTGGAAATAAAGGCATTTGTGGGAGATTTCTGAGCAGAAATCATAGCAAGTGGAAAGAAAACCTTCCTTACCTTAGGAACTTAATTTTATGCCTACTAAATATGAAGAAATCAATCTTTTTTTACTTGGTACCAGGGATCAATCAAACTCATGACCTTGTGTTGTCAGGCAGATGCCTGGACCACTGATCTAAATCCTTGGCCCTAGAAATCAATTTAAAACCATAGTTTTCTGTAATGATTCATACAATTTCTAAATAGTTAAGGTTTTAAAATTTAAAATGTACTCTAAAAACAATTTAAAATATTGGTACATGAACTCTTATGTAACAGGAAATAGTAAATTGTGGATATATAATTATGAAATATACATACAGAATCTGCACATAGAATATATTTCTGTTCACCTGATAGAATAAGGACAGAACATTCAACTTCTCTATCTCTTCCTTTTTCCATTTCCAATAAGCATTAGACTTACTCTTACACAATGCAAAGGTACTCTGCTTTCAAAACAGGCCCCTGATAATTCCTTCGGCGCAAACACAGTGAGTCACCATAAACTTAGCAGTCTCCCCTGTTCCCTGCTCTTCAGGGCAACCAGTTTCTGAGGAAGGGCTCAAATTCTCCCCAAGTCCTCTTTGTCTAACAGATCAAAGATGTCACAACTCCTCCTGGTGGTAGCAGCTGAAACAGTTTCAGGTACCAAGCTCTGATGGAGTAGTAGTTCATACCTAACCAGTCATGAAAGTATAAAATTATTCACGTGCACTAACAGTATCATGAACATACCGAGGCATGGGAATTTTGAAGATATCAGTCAGAAACCCCTTTGACATTGAACTTTTATTTCATTGAGAAGGAAAACTAGTAAACAAATAATATTTGTATTGTTTCCCCAAACCCTATTCCCTCAGAGTTCACTTTCAAATCATACAGGGCTATCTAATCACTTTCTTTTCTCTAAAACACAAGTACACACCCACAGTTTAAGGAAGGAGATGTTTATTTTGACTCACAGTTTATAGACCTTTGTGTCCATAGTCAGCTGCTCCAAGGAAGACAGCCTTGCTGAGGAGAAACAGTTCATGACATGGCCAGCAGGAAGCAGAAAGTAATTCAAGGATGAGGGAGGGAGACAGACCATTCTACATCCTACTGCAAGTGACCATCTCGAAACAGCCTTCATCTCCTAATTCACACTTACTTATAAACTCATCCATTAGTGCATCTATCCATCGATGAGGATCACATCCCCATGATCCATCCTGAAAGCCTCACAGGAACTATTTGCAGGGTCATCTGGACATGAACCAAAACAGGGTCATTCAGTGTCTCCTTGTCTCACAGTAATGGACAGAGCCAGAGGGTAGTGGAACAAGCAGATATACTACAACACTGTGTTTCCTTGAGAAGTAAATTCACACTTAGCATCATTGCTGCTGCTCATCCCAAACCTGGTTTGATGAAGGGCATTGGCCCTTGAATCCATTAACATCAACAAATATTAGTAACAAGAATCATTGCTCTTGGGGCCAAGGGTATAGCTCAGAGCCACAACACCTTCCTTGAAAGTGTTAGGCCCTGAGTTCTATTTCAGTAACAAAGAGACAGACAGACAGAGAGTGAGACAGAGACAGAGAGACAGAGAGAGAGAGAGAGAGAGAGAGAGACAGACAGACAGACAGACAGACAGACAGAGAGAGAGTAGAATCATTGATATGGCACAAGCTATACACACAAATGATTTCAACCAGTAGAAAGCAGACTATCTTTTATTAGATTTAATACTTTAGAAGAGAATAAATTTCTTCATTTATTTCATTTTTCTTTCTTTGTTCTTTCTATCTTCTTTCTTTCCTTTATTTTTATTTCTTTCATTTATCCTTCCCCTCTTTTTTCTTTCTTTTCAGTACTATAGATTGAAATTAGGGGACTAAGAGTAAGGTAAAACCTAAATATTCTTTTTCAACTGCATCTGGCTAAGTTGTTAATGTGGCCAGTTGAGATTCTTTGATACTATATCCCTCAAGGAGTCTATCATAAGTGGATAAGAATTTTGTTAAACTTATTGATATAATAATGTGACATTTATTATTGCTTTTATTTATGTTTTTTCTTGTATTTTGAATGGAACCAAATTGATAACATTCTGTTTTATGTTTGTAAAAATGTACTGAAGTATTTTCTATCAAGGATTTGAAATACTGTTTGGTATTCTGTTGGGATGTTATATAGTTTTGAGATGAACATGATATCAGCATGTAGGATAAATCTGGAACCATTACTTCTATTCTAATATTTGTATTTCATGGAAGAGATAGAGGAGCATTTCAGTGAGTTCTTTAAAGGTGTGGTAAAACTCAGAAAACTGATACCAAGAGTGGATCTTAAAGAAACACTGATGAGAAGGTGCTGTTGCATCCAGGACATACAAAAGCATAGGGGACTCTGTTCTCTGTGCCTAGGTGTTTTCAAGATGGCATCCAGCACCTGGCACGTGTGGATCTGTAGGAAAATGTCTGACATTTACCCAGTACCAGGTTGGCAGACAGAACCCAGATATCCTTTGCTTTCTGGCTGCATATTTGTCTGGTAGCTTAGTTTGCTCTCCTACATTATGTTAGATTCTCTTTTTAACCTCCAAGAGCATAAGTTCATGACCCCAATAAGCTACTCTTCATTCAGTGAAGGTCCTCTCTTTGTTCATTATTTCAGCTGTTATTTTAAATACCAATATTTCTGGGATGTTACTGACTTTATTCCCCTTCCCATCATGCTTTCCCACGTCTGCTCTGCTTCACCATACAGTCACTTACCTGCTGGCTTAATGTAAGCTCCTAGGGAAGCCTGTATACACTGGTTTACTAGATTCCCCAGACTGACATCTCTGAGTCTAAAGTGTCTAGGAATATGGAGGTACATAAACTGGAGAGCTAAACAGAAATTAGATTTTAGTAATTCAGATAAGCCACTGATGTTTAAGTCTTCTTTCCCAGATTGTGATTTTGCTTCCAGACTCTGCTCTTGAATGCAGTGTGACCTGAGTGTTCTGGTGATTAAATTTATGCAATCTCCACTTCCTTGTTCCTCTTTCCTCATAACATTCTTGGAGAGCAATGCTGATAACATCAAGATTGAGACAATCAAGGCATGGCTATGAAATGTCCTCTCACTATTAACCACAAGTCCATCAGAAAACTTAAAATAAAGCATTTGTGCTTTGTTGTGATTGTGAGATGTCTATGAGGTCTCATGTTACAAGGGAAAATAAGAAAAGGAGATGTGATATGTATTGAAGAGAGCAATCAAATCTGTATTCAGAGGAAATGGTGACTGATTTTGTTCTCTGTTCACAAGGGAGAAATTATCTACTGTCACCAAACTATACCAGTGAGGCCTCATCTGGGACACCTGAAGACACTGGTTCTGTGCTGACATACAGAAAGTTCCGAGGCCTGCAGCTGTGCCAAGCTACATCCACACCTGCTGATTTGCATGTTCCCCAGAGCCCAACCTACTCCCGTGAGGACTCTTCATAGGCTGCCCACACTCTATGCAGGACTCAGTCCCAGTCAGGACACAGCATGGACATGAGGGTCCCCGCTCAGCTCCTGGGGCTCCTGCTGCTCTGGATCCCAGGTAAGGAGAGACTGGACTAGAGATGTCCTCAGCTTCTCATGGTCAAAGCCACCTGAATCTTTAGGGAAATTCTTTTAAAAATGTGATTAATTCTTTAATAACCTTTTTTATTTTTCCACTCACAGGCAGCAGAGGTGATAACCAGTTGACCCAGTCTCCATTAATGTCTGCATCTTTAGGAGGCACAGTCACCATCACTTGCAAAGCCAGCCAGGGTATAGGCACTAGTTTACACTGGTATCAGCATAAACCAGGGGAAGCTCCTAAACTGCTAATCAGTTATGCAACCACTCTGCAGTCTGGCATCCCTGCCAGGTTTAGTGGCAGTGGATCTGGGACAGATTTCACTCTCACCATCAGCAGCCTGCAGCCTGAAGATGTTGCCACTTATTATTGTCAACAGAGTTACAACTGGCCTCCCACAGTGATACAAGCCATGACAAAAACCACCCAGGGGAGCAGAAGTGAGAGGCTGAGCTAACCCAGCTGCTCTCCTTAGTGCTACTACTTGATGCAAGTATTTCTCACATTCAGCTTGGATTTTTTTTTTTTGAGATAGGGTCTTGCTTTGTAGTTCAGGCTGGCTCTGTGCTCACTATGTAGCCCAGGCAAACCTCGAACTCAGCAATCCTCCTGTCTCTGCCTCCTGAGTGCTGGGATTTATTTGCAGGTTTTAGAGAAGGTGTCAGGCATGGTCATTGTTGCTCTTTACCTCTGTCGTTTTCTTCCTAACTCCAGCAAAAGAGACATAACTATGTCTCTCCTAATTTAATAAAGAACACAAGTCACTGCAACTTTAAAGTATGGATTAGAGCTAATGTTGGATTCATACAGCAAAAGGCAAAGAATGGTAGCTACTTAAACCAGAAATATCAAATTAATACCTAAGATGGGAATTTAAATTCCTTCCAAAGCCACTATTATGACAGTGATATAAACCTATTAAAATCAAAACACAGGGCTGGAGATTTAGCTCAGTGTTTCCAGCACCTGCCTAGTAAGCTCAGGGTCCTTGGTTTGATCCCCAGTAACCACATACAACAGTACTGGGTATGGTGACTCATGCCCACCAGCAATCAGTAGCACATACCAGGAAGCCAAGGGTGGGGAGGGGGTGGGGTGGCTCATGCCTGTAATCCCAGCACTCGGTAGGCAGAGGCAGGAGGATTGCTGAGTTCAAGGCTTGCCTTGGCTACATAGTGAACTCAGGGCCAGCCTCAACTACTAAGTGAGACACTGTCTCAAAAAAAAAAAAATCAAAGCACAAAACACAGAATGACAAGGATGTTGTAGTGTTTACCTGTAATCAGAGCAGTGGGGAAACAGGCAGGATGGCTTTCATAAATTCAGAGTGAGGTTTAGGCAATATAAGGACTTTCAGGCAGTCTATGCTACAGGGTGAGACTTTGTCTCAAAAACAAGCAAAAGCAACAAAAAACACAGCAAGAGCAACAATTAAGAATGTCCTAGAACTGTGTGATTCTCTGATCCTACTTCAGAAGCCCAAGAACACATACAACATAGTGACAAACTTGGAGGCCATATTCATAAGTGAAGTAAATAGCACACAAACATGTAAATACCATAGTGTTTCTCTATTGTGAGAAGGTGAAGGTATAAATGAGGTCCAGAATGTATGGTAGGGGTTTTAAAATAAGAAGAAAATATTCAAAGAAAAAGGGAGCTAAGAGGGTAGCAAAAAAGAAAAAAAAAATTTGATAGTAAAAAGAAAAAAAACTCCAGAAATTAAATTTATGTATATGGGGGCTGCAGAGGGTTGAAGGGAAGGCAGGGAAATTGGAAAAATAAGAATAAAAGTATATCATGCACAGGTACAAATTGGTAGTGAGTGAAAAAGCACAACAACCTCTGATACTGCATGAAAATTAGGTCTTGCCTGGTCCTCTGGTTGTCTTAAACCCTCTGGTATGAAAGGCTGGTGTTCTCTGCAGCTTGTAGTTCAAAATCACAGGTTATTCTCCACATGCATTTCTCTCTGGAGATGTGTACAGTCCATGTTGCATTGTCTTCCTGCAGCTCCCAGTCTCAGAGGGCCTTTTTTTAAAAAATTGAATTCCTTATTGGTACAATTTATATACATCTCACAATCACATATAACATTGGGGAATTTGTACCAGTATACAACACAAGTTAATTCTCATTTTTACCCATATCCATACCCACCCACACCTCCCCACCCACTTTATACATACCCTTCTATTTTCTTTCTGAATAATATTTATTCCTTCCCCTCATTACATTCCCACACCAAATTTCCTATGGAAACTTCCCACTCTATAAAAGCTGTCATACTTTCTAGAGCTCATTTGCATCTACAGGTGTTCATGTCAAAGAGAAGATCCGGAATTTGCCTATCCGTGATCTATTGACTTCACTTATTAGTATATCCTCCAGGTGTCTCCATTTGCACCTAAATGCATCAATCTTGCCATTCTTTATGGCAGAATAATACTCCATTTTATTTTTAAAAAACCACATCTTCTTTATGCAGTCTCCAGTTGATGGGCATTTGGGTTGTTTCCAAGATTGAGCTATCACGAACTGAGCTGCTATGAACAAGGGTGTACATCTGTCTTTCCAATATGATTTTTTACATTCTTTTGGGTATATTCCTAGCAGGGGGACAGCAGGGTCAAATGGGACCCCTAGTCCTAGTTTTCTGAGAAATCTCCACACAGATCTCCACAATGGTTGCACAAGTCTGCAATCCCACCAACAGTGGAGAAGGGTTCCTTTCTCCCCACAGCCACACCAGCATTTATTGCTGGTTGATTTTGTGATCACGGCCATTCTTTGTGGAGTGAGATGAAATCTCAGTGTTGTTTTCATTTGCATCTCTGAATGACCAGTGATGTGGAACATTTCTTCATATGCTTCTTGCCTGCTTTGACTTCTGCCTCTGAGAAGTGTCTGTTCATTTCAGATGCCCATTTTTGAATTGGGTCTTTAAACTTGGGGAGGCTGATTTGTTTGAGTTCTTTATATATTGTGGATAATAGCCCTTTGTCTGATAAACAGCTAGTAAAGATTTTTTCCCACATTGTTGGCTGTCCTTCAGCAATGCCAGTGACTTGTTTTGCTGTGCAGAAGCTTTTCAGTAGGATGAGATCCCATTTGTTGAATCTTTCTGCTAGTTCTTGTGCTATAGAGGTTTTATTCATAAAGTCTCTGCCTAAGCCAATGTCTCCAATAGTTTTACCTAGCCTGTTTTCCAGCAGGCTTATTGTTTCTGTTTTACCGTTTAAATCTTGTATCCATTGGGAGTTTAGTTTTGTGCATGGTGAAAGAAATAGGTCTAGCTTTAGCTTTTGGCAGGTTAAAGCCCATTTTTTCAGCACCATTTGTTAAAGAGGCTGTCTTTCCTCCATTGGGGATGTTTGCCCCCTTTGTCAAAGACAAGGTGGCTTAGAGTATCTGGTGTTGTTTCTGGTTCTTCTAAGCTATTCCACTGGTCCTTGGGTCTGTTACTTTGCCAGTACCATGCAGTTTTTATCACAACAGCTTTATAGTAGAGTTTTAAATTGGGGATTGTAAGACCCCCTGCCATGTCATGCTTGCTTAGAATTGCTTTTGCTCTTCTAGGTTTCTTGTGTTTCCAGATGAAATTTTGTATTATTTTCTCTAGCTCTGTGAAGTATACCCCTGGAATTTCAATTGGAATTGCATTGAATCTGTAAAGTAATTGTGGGAGTATAGCCGTTTTGACTATATTGGTTCTCCCTACCCAGGAACAAGGGATATCTTTCCACTTTCTGATTTCCTTTTCTATCTCAGTATTCAGAGTCCTGTAGTTTTCAGAGTAGAGGTCTTTCACTTTCTTTGTTAGGTTGATTCCTAGATATTTCATTTTTCTGGGTGCTACTGTGAAAGGGATTGCCTCCCCAATTTCTCTTTCAGTGAGTCTGTTGTTTGTGTAGACAAAGGCTGTTGATTTTTGAGCATTGACCCTGTATCCAGCAACACTACCAAATTTTGTAATTAAGTCTAGCAGTCTTTTGGTTTAGTTTTTAGGATCCTCTAGATAGAGTATCATATCATCAGCAAATAATGACAGTTTAATTTCTTCCTTTCCTATCTTTATTCCTTTTATATCTTTGTCCTGCCTGATTGCTATGGCTAATGTTTCCAGCACTATATTGAACAAGAGTGGTGACAGCAGGCATCCTTGTCTCATTCCTGACCTTAGTGTAGAAGGTTTCAGTTTTTGCCCATTGAGTATGATGCTGGCTGTTGCTTTCTCATAAATAGCTTGTATTAAATTGAGATAAAGTCCATCGATTCCAATTCTCTGTAGGGTTTTGCCATAAATGGGTGTCGGATTTTGTCCAATGCTTTTTCTGCATCTATGGAGATAATCATATTGTTTTTGTCCTTGAATCTGTTAATATAGTGTATTACATTGATTGATTTATGTATGTTGAACCAGCCTTGCATCCCTGGGATAACTCTGACCTGATCAGGGTGTATGATTTTCTTGATAACTCTCTGTATTCTGTTTGCCAGTATTTCATTGAGGATTTTTACATCAATGTTCATTAGAGAGATTGCCTGTAGTTTTCTTTTTTGGTGGGATCTTTCCCTGCCTTTGGAATCAAGGTGATGGTTGCTTCAAGGAATGATTTGGGGAGTACTGCTTCCCTTTAGATTTCATTAAAGAGATTGAGAAGTACTGGTATTAACTCTTCTTTAAAAGCTTTGTAGAATTCAGCAGTGAAGCCGTCAGGACCAGGGCTTTTCTTTGTTGGTAGGTTTTTTATTACATTTTCAATTTCCCAGATTGATATCGGGTTGTTTAACATTTTTATATCCTCTTCATTCAGCTTTGGAAGTTCATATGTGTCTAGGAATCTATCCATATCTTCTAGATTTTCCATCTTCTTGGAGTATAGATTTTCAAAGTACGTGCTTATTATCCTTTGGACTTCCTCTGGGTCTGTGATGATTTCCCCATTTTCATTTCTTATAGCATGGATTTGAGCCTTTTCCTTCCTTTGTTTGATAAGGTTGGCTAAGGGTCTGTCGATCTTATTTATCCTTTCAAAGTACCAACTCTTTGATTCATTGATTCTTTGTATTGCTCTCTTAGTCTCCATTGCATTAATTTCTGCTCGGATCCTTTCAATTTCCTCTCTAGTATGTGCTTTGGGTTTGTTTTGCTCCTCTTTTACTAATTGTCTGAAGTTCATCATTAGATTTTTTATTTGTTTGCTCTATTTTCCGAGTGTAGGCATTCACTGCTATGAATTTCCCTCGCAGGACTGCTTTCATTGTGTCCCATAAATTCTTGTATGTTGTGCTGGGGCTGTTGTTTAGTTGTAGAAACTGTTTAATTTCTTTTGTCACCCACTGGTTGGTTAACAGAGAGTTGTTCATTTCCATGTGTTTGTGAGGATCTTGAAATTTCTTCTGTTATTCAGCTCTAGTTTCAAGGCACTATGGTTTGATAGTGTGCAGGGGATAATTTCGATTCCTTTGCATTTACTTAAGCTTGTTTTATGGACTAGAATGTGACCTATTTTGGAGAACTATCCATGAGCAGCTGAGAAGAAGGTATATTCTCACTTTGAAGGGTGAAAAATTCTGTAGGCATCTAATAAGTCCATTTGCTCAAACATTTGATTTAGCTCAAGTATTTCCTTATTGATTCTTTGTCCAGTTGATCTGTCAATTTGGGATAGTGGAGTATTAAAGTCCCCTACTACTATTGTATTCATGAATAACTGGCTTTTCATCTAGTAATGTGTTTTATATAGTTGGGTGCATTAGAGTTCAGTGCATAAATATTTATGATTGTTATTTTTTTCTCTTGGATAGTATCTTGCATGAGAATATAGTGACCTTCTTTATCTCTTTCAATTAGTTTGGGTTTGAAATCTATTTTATCTGCAAACAAGATAGCCACTCCTGCTTTTTTGCAGTTTCCTGTGGCATGGAA
>PVIC010011146.1:14892-42044 GCA_004025085.1 Thryonomys swinderianus
TGTTTTCCAACCTTTTATTTTCAGTCTATGGGTTTCCTTCTGAATTAGGTGTGTTTCCTGTATGCAGCAGATTGTAGGATCTTGCTTCTTGATCCAATCTGCTAGTCTGTGTCTTTTAATTGGCCCATTGAGTCCATTGACATTAATGGTTATGACTGATATGGACATATTCAGAGCTGCCATGTTTCCCTGTTCTTGGCTCTTTTCTTCCTTGCTTTTCCCCTTTTCTATTTAGTTTCCTGTTTGCCCAAATGAATTCCCTCTCCTGGGTATCATAGTAATGAAATTTTCTGTGTTTTTTTCCAAGATGTTCTTTAGGATGTTTTGGAGTGCAGGCTTCATATTTGTGAAGTTTTTCAGGTGTTCTTTTCCATGGAAGTATCTTATTGCCCGTCTATTCTGAAAGATAGTTTTTCAGGATACAACAGTCTAGGTTGGAGGTTGTTTTCCTGCAATGCTTGTAATACTTCTCTCCACGCTCTCCTTGCATTGAGTGTTTGTGTTGAAAAGTCTGCTGTGATCTTAATGGGCTTCCCTTTGTAGATGATTTTCTTCTTTTCTCTCACTGCTTTCAGTATTTCATTCTTTTGTTGTGCATCTGGAACCTTGATAATTATATGTTTAGGTGTAGATTTTTTATGTCACAGTGTTTTGGAGTCTGATAGGCCTCATTTATCTGTATGTCTATATCTTTTCCTGTGAAGTTTTCTGTTATTATCTCTGGCAATAGCTTTTTTATGTCTTTTACACTGTCTCCTATTTCCTCAGTGACTCCAATCAGTCTCATATTATTTTTCTTTGAGTCATCTAGAAGCCGTTGAATTGATTTTTCATGCTCCCTTGCTCTTTTCCATAGATTATACCTTTCCAGCTCATTGGCTGCTATGCTGTCCTCTAGGTCTGAGATTCAGTTCTCTGCTTCATTCATCCTGCTTTGCAAGCTTTCATTCTCCTTCATCATTCCCTGGGGCTCTGCTTGAAGCTGTTTAAAAGGTTCCATTGCTTCTGCTATCTTGGATTCAATCATCTCACTGATCTCTTCTTTAACGAAGTCTTTCACTGAGGACAGTACCTCTGTTTTGATCTCAGAGATGAGTTCTGCTTTCCATTTTACTAGATCTGCTTTAGTTACCATCTCCAAGAGTCCTGGTGTTTGAGGTTCAGTTTGCCCTACTTACCTTTTCTCTCAATTTTCCTGTGGTGGTGATCTTTGTGTCAGGTTTTTTTGTGTATTTACTCATTTCTACTCTTTTGTTGTTATTAATGCTCTTCTTTGCCTGCTGACAGGGCAATGTTTGTTGCAGGTCTCTTTCTATTATCTGGGGCCCTTTGGATGTGGCACTTTCCTGGGGGGGTCCTCCTTGAATCTGTAATGACCCTTTAGAGTTCTCAGTTGTAACACATCAAGGGAGCTATTTGAGCAGAACAATCACATCATGTTTGTTATCATACTACAATAAATACCAATATCAGTATTAAACACAATAAATAAGATAAAAAGTGTTGTTAAATTCTATTCTGGAGACCTTGAGCTTATGAGTTACCTCTATGTGTATATGCCAGAATTTAGAATTAATCAGCAATGTGTATACAACATATAGATCATAAATGTACCCCCTGAACCCTTTGGGGATAAAAGGTCACTGGGGAATCAGGGGGGTAGCAAGACAGGAGGAGAATGAAATAGGGTTAGCAGATTTAGGAAGATCACCTATATCCTAGAACCTCCTATATGCCAGCAGGTAATAGAGGATAAAAAGGTGTATGTACAACAGTACGAACTGTATGCTGTAAGACTGTTGGAGGCTTTGCACACCTTCTTATAATAGTACAGAAGAAGAAATAGGGCAGCCTAAGAATCTTCTCCTTCTGGGTATTGCTTCTGACAGGAAGATAGGAGAGGGTGTGGGGACAAGGGGTGAATAGAGGGATCTAGGAGTAGATGGCAAAATAGAAGCTAGATCCCCCCCCCCTTTTTATTAATCTTGCCTGGTCTCTCAGTGTGGCTCTAGGAGCATACCTCCTGTGGAGGGACACAGGAGATGGCTCCTGCTCCTCTAGAACCTCGGTCCTCACAATGCAGCTCCAGGGTGGGGTTTGGTCTGGGTGGAGGCCCTCAACCCTCTGTGGTGGGGATGGCTCCCAGGGTCTGTACCTGACTCCTCACTCACTGCACAGCTCCGGGATACAGTGGGCTGGTAGGCTGCCCTCAGTCCACCGCTGCTGGAAATGGATGGTGCCCACTAGCTGAGTCTGCACTGCTCCTGGGGTACAGTGGGCCGGTGGGCGGCCCTCCTCAAATTTATTATTCTTAATGTCTGAGTAATACTCAATGTTATAAAAAAAAAAACACATCTTCTTTCTCCAGTCTCTTGCTGATGGGCGTTTGGGCTGTTTCCAAGATTTAGCTATTAAAAACTGAGCTGCTGGGCCAGAGGGTTAGCTCAGTGGTTCTGGCGCCTGCCTCGCAAGTGCAAGGTCCTGAGTTCGATCCCTGGTAACCACATACAATGCTGGGTGTGGAGACTCACGCCCACCAACAATCAATACCGCATACCACAATGCCGGGCGTGGTGGCTCACGCCTGTAATCCCAGCACTCGGGAGGCAGAGACAGGAGGATTGCTGAGTTCGAGGCTTGCCTGGACTACATAGTGAGCTCAGAGCCAGCCTGAAGTACAAAGCGAGACCCTGTCTCCAAAAAAAAACAAAACAAAACAAAACAAAAAAACAAAAAAACAAAAACAAAAAAACTGAGCTGCTATGCTGTGATATGATTCTTTTAATTCTTTCATGTATACACTAGCAGGGGAAAAGCAGGATCAAATGAGACCTCGAATCCTATTTTTTTTTTTTTTGAGACAGGGTCTCGCTTTGTAGTTCAGGCTGGCCCTGAGCTCACTATGGTGCCCAGGCAAGCCGCTGCGAACTCAGCAATCCTTTTGTCTCTGCCTCCCGAGTGCTGGGATTACAGGCGTGAGCCACCATGCCCGGCATTGCGGTATGCGGTGTTGATTGCTGGTGGGCATGAGTCTCCACACCCAGCATTGTATATGGTTTCCAGGGATTGAACTCAGGACCTTGCGCTTGCGAGGCAGGCGCCGGAACCACTGAGCTAACCCTCCGGCCCCTCGAATCCTATTTTTTAAAGGAATCTTGACACTGATCTCCACAGTGGTTGCACCAGCCTACATTCCCACCAACAGTGCAAAAGGATTCCTTACTCCCCACCACCCTGCCAGCCTTTTTTATTGGTTGATTTTGTGATAGAAGCCATCCTTCTATTTGAATTTTTATTGGTACATCATATACACACATCATGATTACACTCAACATTGAGAATTTGTACCAGTATATGACATGACTTAATTATCATTTTTCCCATTCCCCTACCCAACCTGCAACCCCCCACCCCATATATATAAGCTTTGTTTCCTTTTTTTGCCATCACATTTTTTCTTTTCCCTCATTACCCCTAAACCCCATTTCACTTTGAATGTTTACTATCTCACAGTATCTATCATGCATTCTAGAACTCAATCAGTTCCTCAAACCAGAGAAAAGATATGATATTTACACATTTATGAGCTATTTATTTCACTTATGAGTATGTCCTTAAGGTACACCCTTCTTTATGGAGAGAGATATAATTTCAGTGTTGTTTTCATGTACATCTCTTGAATGACCAGTGATGTTGAACATTTCTTCATATGTTTCTTAGCTGCCTTTACTTCATCTGAAAAATACCTGTTCATTTCAGATGCCCATTTTTGAATTAGGTCTTTAAATGGGGGAGGACTGATTTTTTTTAAAGTTCTTTATTTACTCCAGCCCTTTATCTGAGAAACAGCTGGTAATTTTTTTCATATTGTAGATTGTCTTTTCACTCTGCTAGTGGTTTCACTTGCTGTGCAGAGGCTTTTTAATAAGATGAGATCCCAGTTGTTGGTTCCTTCTGCTAGTTCCCATGCTGTTGAGGTTTTGTTCATAAAGTCTTCCCCTATGCCAATGTCTACAAGAATTCTACTTAACCTATTTTCCAGGAGGAAAATATGTTGCTGTTTTAATATTTAAGCCTCTAATCCACTTTGATTTTAGTTTAGTGCATGGGGAAAGACATGGATCTTCCATAGGTTGAAATCAAATTTTTCCAGTACCATTTGTTAAAGAGGCTGTCTTTCCTCCATTGAGGATGTTTGGCTCCTTTGTCAAAGATGAGGTGGCATCATAGCTTTGGAGTTGTTTCTGAACCTTCTAATCTGTTTCCCTGATCCTCAGGTCTGTTACTTTGCCAGTACCATGCTGTTTTTAATCTCAGTAGCTTTGTAGAACAGTTTCAAGTTGGGGATTGTGATACCACCTACTGTGATCTTGTTGTTTAGGATTGCTTTTGCTGTTCCAGGTCTCTTTTGTTTCCAGATGAAGTTTTGGATTATTTTCTCAAGTCTGTGAAATGCGCTGTTGGGATTTCCATTGAGATTGGATTGAACCTATATGGTAGTTGTGGTAGTATGGCTGGTCATTTTGGTGATATTAGTTTTTCCTATGCAGGAACAAGGGATGATTTTCCATTTTCTGATATTCTCTTCAATCTCTCTTTTCAGAATGCTGTACTTTTCAGACTAGAGGTCTTTCACATTCTTTGTTAAATTGATTCTAAGATATTTCATTTTTTGGATGCTATTATGAAAGGGATTGACTCCCCAATTTCTCTCAATAAATGTGTTGTTCATATGTACAAAGGCTACTTATTTTTGAGTATTGACCTTGTATCCAACTATGCTGCTAAATCTGGCAATTAAGTCTAGCAGTCTTTTGGTTGAGGTTTTAGACTCTTCTTTATAGAGTATCATGTCATCAGCAAATAATGACATCTTAACTTCCTCTTTATCCATTTTCTGTTTCTTTTATTCCATTCTCTTGTCTAATTGCTGTGGCTAATATTTCCACCACTATACTGAACAGGAGTGGTGATAGTGGACATCCTTGTCTTGCTCCTGATTTTAGCATGAAAGATTTCAGTTTTTGACCATTTGATATGATGGTGGCTGTTGGTTTCTCCTAGAGAGCTTTTATCAGGTTGAGATAAAGACCATCTATTCCAATTTTCTGTAGAGTTTTGATCATGAATGGGTGCTGGATTTTGTCAAATGCTTTATTTCCTCCTACTGAGATGACTATGTGGTTTTTCCCCTTGAATCTGTTTATACAGTGTACTACATTTATTGATTTATGTATGGTGAACCATCCTTGCATCCCTGGGATGAATCCAGCTTGCCCAGAGTATATGATCTTCTTGATGATCCTCTCTGTATTTTTTTTTTTTAGTGTTTTACTGAGGACTTTTGCATCTATGTTCATTAGGGAGATTGGCCTGTAGTTATCTTTTTTGGTTGGGTTTTTGTTTCTTTTGAAATCAAAATAATGGTTGTTTTCAGGAATGACTTTGGGTGTATTGCTTTTCTTTCAGTTTCATTAAAGAGTTTGAGAAGTAGTGACATTATTTCTTCTCTAAAAGTTTTACAGAATTTAGCAGTCAAGCCATCAGCACCAGGACTTTTCTTTGTTGGTAGTTTTCAACTACATTCTCCATTTTACAGATTGATATTGGGTTGTGTAGCATTTTTATATCTGCTTTATTCAACTTTGAAGTTCATATGTGTCTAGGAATCTATCCTTTTCTTCTGTGTTTTATAATTTATTGGAATACAGATTCTCAAAGCAGTTGTTTGTTATCCTCTGAATTTTTGCTGGATCTGTGGTTATTACCCCCTTTTCATTCCAGTTGCATGGAGTTGAGCCTTTTCCTTCCTTTGTTTGATAAGATTGGCTAAGGGTTTGTCAATTTTGTTTATCTTTTCAAAGAACCAACTCTTTGATTCATGGATTTTTTTTGTGTAATTCTCAGTTTTCACTGCATTGATTTTTACTCTAATGCTTATAAGTTCATCCTTTGTATGAAATTGGGTTTATCTTGCTTCTCTTTTTGTAGTAGTTTAAAATTCAGAATTAGGTTGTTTATTTGAACTCTCTCTGTTTTCTTAGTGTAGTTATTCACTGCTCTGAATTTCCCTCATAGAACTGCTTTCATTGTGCCCCATAAATTTCTGTATAATATACTGGCATTATCATAGAAACTGTTTAATTTTTTTCTGTGACCCATTGGTTGCTCAGAAGAGTGTTAGTCTATTTCCATGAGTTTATGAGAATTTTGGGATTTCTTTGGGTATTTTTCTCCAATTTTAGGGCACTGTGGTCTGACAGTATACTGAAAATAACTTCAGTGCCTGTGCATTTACTTAAACATGCTCAATGAACTAGCATGTGTTCTACTTTAGAGAATGACCTGTGAGCAGCTAAGAGGAATCTATAATCTGATTTTATGGGTGAAATACCCTGTAGACATCTATTAAGTCCATTTTTTTGTTGTTGTTCACAAGTTTGGTTCAGTTTGGATATTTCATAATTGATTTTTGTCCAGTTGATCTGCATATCTGTGACAGTGGAGGTATTGAAGTCCCCTACTAATATTGTATTAGTGTTTATCTAGCTTTTCATGTCCATTAATATTTGTTTTATGTAGTTGGGTACATTAGAATTTGGTGCATAAATATTTATGAAAGTTATCTCTTCCTCTCTGGTTGCTCCTTGTATGTGGATGTAGTATCTTTGTTTCTTTTAATGAGTTTTCATTTAAAATCTACCTTGTCTGGAAATAAGATAACCACTCCTGCCTTTTTGCAGTTACCTATTGCATGGCAAGTTGTTTTCCATCCTTTTAATTTCAGTCTATGGATTTCCTTCTCAATTAGGTATGTTTCTTGTGTACAGCACTTTATAGGATCTTGCTTCTTAATCCATTTTGCCAGTCTGTCTTTTAATTGGTGCATTGAGGCCATTGACATTAATGGTTATAATTGATATATGATTTAATATGATATAATTGATAATTGATATGATTTAACCCTGTCATGATGTTGTCCTATTCTTGGTTCTTTTATTTTTTGCTATCCCCTTTCCATTCAGTTTCTTTCCTTGCTGAATGAGTTCACTCTGCTGGGTCTCATGGGATTGTGACATTTATTGTCTTTTTCTAAGATGTTCTTTAGAATTTTTTTGAGTGCATGATTGGTATTGGAGAAGTTTCTCAGGTGTTCTTTGTCATGGATGTATCTTATTTTCTTGTCAATTTTTAATCTTTTAAATTGGTTTTCTTGGTATATTTTATATACATGTTATGGTCACAATCAGTATTACAAACAAACAGCATCTACCTTTTCCTGTGAAGTTTTCTGCCATTACATCTATGAGCAGTTTTTAAATATCTTTTGTACTTTCTCTTATTTCCTCACTGACTCCAAGCAGTCTTATGTTATTCTTATTTGCATCATCTAGGAGACACTGGATTGACTTCTCATGGTTCCTTGCCATTTCCAATAAATTATTTCTTTCCCATTCATTGCCTGCAGTCCTATCTTCTATGAATGATATTTGGTCTTTACATTCATTCATCTTATTTTGCAAACTCTCATTGGAGTTTTTGCTCATTGGAGATTTCCTGGAAATCTCTGAAGCTGTTTAACAGATTCCATTGCTTTCATAATGTGAGATTCTATCATGATGCTGATCTCTTCTTCAGTGTTACTAATCATATCTTTTACTGTGGACAGTAACTATGTTTATATCTGAGAAATTATTTCTGATTTTCATTTTACTAGATCCTCTTTTGTTACCACCTCAGAAAGTTCTGGTGGTTGAGCTTCAATTTCCCTTTACTTCGGATTCCTCTATGGTGATGATCTTTGTGTCTGAGTTTTTAATTTTTTTTCTTGTTTCTGTTTTTGTTGTTGTTGCTGATGTTTTTGGTTTAATTTCTGGCCTGCTATATGGGCAATGTTTAGTGCAAATCTGTTTTTCCTTAATATTTGGAACCCTTAGGAGATGGCAACTTCCTGGGTTGTCCTCCTTTTGTCTGTAATGGCCTTTAGGTGATCTCAGTTCTGACACACCATGAAAGATACTTAAACAGAACAATCATATCACCTTGGTTGAAATAATGTAATCAGTATCATCAACAGTATCAAACAGCACAGGGAATGACAAACTGTGGCAATTACTTTTCTGATACCTTTAAGCTCATGAGTTAGATCTGTGACCGTATGCCAAAAATTTAGAACTAACTGCAATGTGTTTACAACATTCAGGCTGTTAAATATAACATCAGCACTCCTTCAATCTAACAGCATCACCTTTTGGGAATAAAGTGTCACTAGGGAATAAGGGGTTAGGGTGATAAAAGGAGAGGGAGCAATTAGGAAAATTGTTGGAGGGCATATAAATATCACACAAACCCTGGGAGTCTGGTAGAAGGTAGAGGACAAGAGACAGAAGGGACAAATTCAAGACAGAACAGATTAATAGCAGCAGCACAACTAGAAACTATTCATTTTCCTATAATAATACAGAAGAAAGGGAGGGTATGGAGAACTTCAGCACACAGACTTCAGGAAACTGACTCTGACTGTAGGAAGAGAGAGGATGAAGGAACAAAAGAAGAACAGTGGTACACAGCAGCAGCACTCAATCAGGAGACTATTTTCCCTCTTCTGTAAAAATAAAAGCAGTTGAGAAAAGAAAGAACCTGAAATTGAACAGACTCCAGTATGAAAAAATAGAGAAATTAAGAGTAAAAGGGAGGGTAGAAAATAGAAAAAGAAAAAAGAAAAAACAACAGCAACAAAAAAGAAATAGAAAAAAAAAGCCAAAAGGCACCTGAAGGCATGGACCTGCTGTCTTCCATAGACAACATGGGCAGTAGCACACAGATTAGAGTTAACTAGTCACAAGGAAATAGCTATAGTCCATTGAAGGTCAGTCTGGCTTCTGGCTACAATGACTGAGTTCAGCTCAAGGAACTTCTGCAGTGTTGAGAGTACCACTGCCCTTTGCCTAAAGTGAGTCCAGAGGCCTATATGTGGCCATGGGCCCCAAAACTCACTAATCTGGTTGTAGTCTACAGGCTTTCTTCACTTTCCCAGTTGGTGCTTTTCAATATGGCAGACAGGGAACTGGAATGCATGGATGTGATGAAGCGATCTGGAGGACAGGTGGCTGGAACTGGGGACACCATGTAGTGATCCTGCAACTGGTACTCTTGTCAGAACTTAATCCCTTTTCAATGAAGCCTTGGCCACTGGTGCATGAGATCCTCAGTCTTTGGAGAAGTGGGCAGAGTGTCCTTATTCAACTGTGCCAATCCTCTGTTCTCTGTCTGAAACCAGTTTATATATTTTTAATTGAATTCTTTATTGGTACAATTTACAGACTTGAACATTAAAACAGAAACAATAAGCCTGCTGGAAAACAGATTGGGTAAAACTCTTGGAGACATTGGCTTAGGCAGAGACTTTATGGAGAAAACCTCTATAGCACAAGAACTAGCAGAAAAAATCAACAAATGGGATCTCATCCTACTGAAAAGCTTTTGCGCAGCAAAAGAAGTCACTGGCACTGCTAAAAGACATCCAACAACATGGGAAAATATCTTTACTAGCAGTTTATCAGGCAAAGGGCTACTATCTACAATATATAAAGAACTTAAACAGATCAGTCTCCCCAGTTTATATATGTTGAAAATAGTAGCTGCTGCCATCCAGTGTGACTGCTGATCTGCTCCACTAGCCCATTTCTCCATGGGAGCCCGTGGGTCATCAGAAGTTACCAGTCATCTGCAGATTCAGCAGCCCCCTCCCCTGCTCAGAATCCCAGCTTGGGGAGAAAGGTCCATCCTTTTCCTTAAAGTTTTTCTTTTACTCTCCTTATAGACTTTGCTTCTTGTCTCAGATCCTTCCTGGGTCTTGGGGACCCACTTCCCTCTTTTTTCTTTTCTTCGAGCTGCTTTATTCTGTTATGGGAATGGTAAGTTGAAATGAGATTCTTTCTTTGCTGCTCACCACTCCAGTATCTTCCCAGAAGTTTGCTAGTTGTGCTTTTGAGAAGTCAGATGTGGGAGGAAAGGTTTCCCTGAGTGATTTGCTTTTTGGTGACAAGAAGATTGTTTCCACAAATTCAGGGACTCTACCTGGTATTGTCTATAAATGTATCTTTTAGAAATCTAGGGGTACAGATGGAAACTCAATAGAAAAAACTCAATAGAAAACTCAAAAAAAAAAAGAAAAAAAATATTTGTTGAGAGAGTTGGTTAAAGACAGGGCAAACAACAACAAAAACAGAAAAAGTAAAGATTTTTTTCTGGGAAAAATAACCACTTTTGTAAAAAGGTTTATATTTCTGAGTATGTGGAAGGAGAAGCAGTCAATTTTTTCCCATCAGCACTGATTTTTGCCCCACATAGCCCTGTTTTAGCAGAGTGGGGGAGTGAAAGATGAGAGAAAAGGTAGAGAGAAAGAAGCAAGGTGAGGGGTTGGAAATCAAGGTCTGAGGAGTTTGTCATGTGGACTGCACTTATTGCAAGGAGGCAGTGACTAAAGCCTGCTTTTTCTTTGTGTACATTCTAATATTTTAGGTTACCAGTGCCATTATTGGGTGCATTAAAATGCTTTTATGTTGACCTGATTAAAATTGCATTTGTAATAATGAATAGCATGTAATATACAAATACTCTACCCAAGGAATTTTTGTTGTTTTTTTAAGGCATAAAATTATAACAAAATTTTCAGAAACATTCCTCAAGAGATGCAAAGTTGGGGGTCAACAATGCAAGGCCAGTGCATTGTATAAAGCAATTTAATATGAGAAACATGTGAGAGCTATAGGATTCAGTACCACTAATAATCTCAGTGAATACAAGCATAATATTTGTAAGTATGAATTAAGTTTAATGATATCAACAAAAATGAAAACAGGGAGAGGGGAATTTGAGGAGATAGGAGAGTATGGGAAAGGGATTAAAAAGAATGAAGCTGTATCATGTACATATTCTCACTCACTAAGATGACTGTAGAATGCATGTACTAGAAATATGCACTAATAAAAATTGAACTCAGCTTTCATTTTATTTCTATTCCTTTATTTTTAAGTTTATTAGCACAATATAGATACACATAGTGATCACATTCATAATATGGAATTTGCACCTGTACGTGATATATCTTAATTCTTCCTTTTCCCCATTGTTCTGTTCTCCCTTCATCCCTTCTCCTCTTTATTTACAGAACTCTGTTTCTATTTAATCTTTCTTTTCTCATTTTTTCCCTTTTTTCTTTCTTCCTTTCCTCCTCCCCTTTTTCTATTTGAATTCTTTCTTCTTATTTCGCATTATATATTCTGAATTTTGGTCCTTTTTTATTCTTCCAGTTTCTCACACCAGAGAATGCATTAATTACACATGTGTGTCTGACTTATTTCATTTAAGAGTATGGTCTCTAGGTGAATCCATTTAGCTAGAAATGTCTCAAGTGTATCCTTCTTCATGGATGAATAAAAATATCTTCTTTCTCCATTCATCAGTTAATGGGAATTTGGGTTGTTTCCACAGTTAACTATTACAAACTGTGCTGCTATGAAGATGAGTGTGCACATCACTGTGTTGTGATATCTTTAATTCTTTCAGGACAATACTTAGAAGGGGATTTCTGTGTTAAATGGGACCTGTAGTCCTGGTTTTCTGAGGAATATCCATATTGAAACTACCTGTTAAAAATAGGACCTCCTATCTGGTAGGGAGAATTTACCAAGGCTGACTGATCTTAAACCCAAATCCTTTGAGTTTTCGGGGCACTTGTTTCACTTGGCCACAGCTTTGTGAGGTCTTTATCAATGTTACCTAAGTATCATTTTTCTGAGCAGTACACATAGCATACAAACAGGTCTTTTGCGATCAGGATGTAAATGTACCCTTCAGTGAGTACTCGTGATACTGAAGTTAGCCAAGCTCCGAGCCCCAGCAGGGAGGCCTGTGGGCTCATGGATAGGCCAGTTTGTTTGCTTTGGTGAAGAACCTTCCATGAGCACCAGTACACTGCTTCCCTTCTCCAACCCTAACATGCCTCAAGAGCATCATGTGAACTGGATTCTGTGAAAAGGTTGAAATCTAGTTAGCTCTAGACCCTGGCCTGAGAAGTAGAGATGCTTACATCCCCCTTTCATTTCTCCTTTGCCTTCTTTCTTTCTTTCTTTCTTTCTTTCTTTCTTTCTTTCTTTCTTTCTTTCTTTCTTTTCTTTTCTTTTCTTTCTTTCTTTCTTTCTTTCTTTCTTTCTTTCTTTCTTTCTTTCTTTCTTTCCTTCCTTCCTTCCTTCCTTCCTTCCTTCCTTCCTTCCTTCCTTCCTTCCTTCCTTCCTTCCTTCCTTCCTTTCTTTCTTTCTTTCTTTCTTTCTTTCTTTCTTTCTTTCTTTCTTTCTTTCTTTCTTTTTTTGCTTTCCTGTGGTTTGTTTGAACATTTTATAGAATTCCATTGTGCTTTTCTATAACAATTTTGAATGCATCCCTTTGTGGAACTTCTAGCTTTTTATGTACATACATAATTTATCAGTCTACTGGTGTTGTCATTTTATGAGTTCCAGAGAAGTGCGGAAATTTACCTCCCTTTACCTTTTGATAATATTGTCTAGATATTTTCTCTGCACTTGTTAGAAATCACGTTGAACAGTGTTATGATTTCTACTTTAATCATAAGATAAATTTTAAAAACTTGATAATCAAAGACCATGTACTCAGTTTTGCTCTCTGTTGTTCTTTCATCCTTCTCAATGTTTGAGAATTCTCTTTTTTATATTTCCCTCTCTGTTTTGAGAACTTCTTCACCATTCTTTTGGGATAGGTCTGCTAGTGACAAATTCTTGGGCCTCCTCTACCTGAGAATACCATCTCTCAAGGATACTTTCTCTGGATACAGATTTCTGATGGATAGTTATTTCAGCACTTGAGCAGTATTCCACCACTTCCCATGAGGCTTTGTGATTTATTTTGAGAAATCCTGTTGTGAAAATTGTTTCTTTCTCTGTAGGTAATGTACTGTTTCTTTCTGGCTACTCTGCAGGTTTTCTCTGTCTTCCATGTGACTGATTGTCTTGTGAATTTCTTTGGGTTTAATTGTTTGGTGGTCTCTCAGATTCTTCAGTTTCTCTTTTGCCAACATCAGAAAATTCTTATTTTCAGTACTCTCCCAACATACTTTCCTTTTGAGAGTCACATGACCTAAATACCTAAATTGTAGATTTTTTGGTATAAGTTCCACTGATCTCTAAGGCTGTAACACTCATTTTCCTTCCAATCTTATTAATATTTGTTTAGCATGGGTAATTTATATTGTCCTATCCTCAAATTTACTTTTCCTCTGTTCTCTCCATTATGCTCTGGGGACAATTCATGAAGTTTTTAGAAAATTTTAATTTCAGTTATGGTATGTTTTAATTATAGAATTTCTGTTTTCATGTACCACCAGTTTTTTTCCTGATTTGCCATTGCTCTGTAAACTCTTTGAAGTTTTCCTTTGTTTCAAAAATGTTTTCAGTTGCTCTTTGGGGCTGACAGTACTCTAGGTGAGGGGGATAGGTGCCTCCTTACTGCTGCCCATGTGACATCTTCTGTCATCATTGGGACAAAGTCTACCTAGCTGAGAGGTGGCGAAACTCTGACACTCTAACCTCTTAGATATTACCTAAACCCAGTATTGGCATCTGGGAGAGATTGAAGTTCAACCTCCTATCTCAGTCCACTCCGAAACCACTTTGGTGGTGTATGGAACTTCAGTGTACTTCAGAGTCCCACTGCGCCTTTGTGTGAAAGGGACTGTGATTACAACTTTTTTTTTTGTCTTTTTAGTTTTGTCTGGTTGAAGTAGTGGCAGGTATTAGTCTGTTTTCCTGGTTCCTGGCATACAAGAGTGGACACCCACAACTTAAAGTGTTTAATTTGCTTCATTCTTTCTGGGGATTCAGTCTATGGTTGGCTGCCTTCAAGGAACTCATGGTGGAAGGCCAAGGTGGAGAAATACTGTTAAGTTCATGGCTACCAGGAAGCATAGCAGGGGAAAAGCACCAGGGAAAAAGGGGGCAATGTCTTTGACATAGGCACTAGCGCTGTGATTTTGTGATTCACCCAGACATATCCAGAGAACTGCTCCACCAGTTCCCTGAGTGGATTCTAAAGCTAATCGAGTTAATATTATACCCAAATTGCCACATTGGGTTATTATCTAAATGTTTTCTGTACCAACACCTTTTCTTGGTACTATCGATAACTAGAGGAGGTTTTTTTTTAAAGAATTTTTTTGGCTTTGTTTTCTTTGTTTTTATTTTGTGCCTATTTGCATCCCCAGCTTCCTGGTTTCTCTAGAATACATGAGATATACAGTATGCAGGAAAATTCAGTATATGGAGAAAAAAAATCCAAGAGCTCATCACCATGTTGTTCGTTGGCACCTGAGGAACTTAATCTGCTTAACTTTGTATCTCCACCTCTCAGAATCTTATTAGATGTATCTTATATATAATGTCCACGATTTTTAGCAATACCTGTGGAAAGAGTAAGGAGGAGTGTGTTTGCTCTTCTGGATCCTTAACTTTATGCACATCAGATGCCCTTTGTATTGCTTTACTGTTTCAAGGTAAAGACTCTTTCAAGGCCTGAGAGTATGGCATGCTTTCAAAATTCTTGCAGGAGGCTATGGTTGGAATGGGAATAGATGAGGCTTAAGGTGAGTCTAGTACTAGAGCAAATGGAATTCAGAAGGTGATGTGGCCCAATCATGTTCTCTGTGATTAGCAACACTTGAATTCTAGTCCTGTTTCTACATGTGTTTGCTATTAACTTTGGTCAAATTATTTAAATTTTCTAATTCTTGTTTTCTGTACCTAGTATAAAAGCTAAGAGTTATGTTTATCTGGTGTTTGGCACACATTAGGTGCTGTAGAAAAATCACTATTGTTACAAACCTGGTTATAAAGCCTTCAGATATTTTGTCAATAATATAACCTCTATTAGAAAAGAAACCAGTCCAAACTCATTTTCTAGGCCACTACTAGACCACTTACTTAATAAGCCATAGTTAAGTAATAATTCCTTGACATGACATGCCATCGATTCCAAATTTTGTCTTCAGAGAAGAGCATCAGTTCAGTTAAAATGCAGAATAAGAACAATGAGTCCTCTGAGCACATAGGGCCAAGTGATTTCAGAGGTGATGGGTGGCTTGTTGTGTGTGACTCCACCATGCTTTATTTAAATGATTTTATGGTGTAAGAAGCAAATTAACAGAATGTGAATGTTTTTCTGTTCCCTAGGAGAACTGGAAGAGTGAAAATTTTAGGGAATGTTTTATTGCTGATGACAGCATAATAATTCACAGGATTCATAATATTTTTAGCTCTTAACTACAAATCAGGTGAGAACTGAGGGTAAAGAAAGATTAGGCATTACTCCCAGGGGAAGGGTGGATTTTTAGGTTAGAAGTGAGAAAAGGGCTATTCTTGACTTAATGACTGGATTCATTATTGAGGGTTAGGGTTGGGATTTAACTCAATGGTTCCTACACCTGCCTTGTAAGTGCAAGGTCCTGAGTTTGATCCCCACTTTGGGGAAAAAAAGTCTCTCTACTGAGGGTTAGATGGCCATGGAGGCCATATGATCTCTGGGGTCTGAGCTAATGTGCCAGTTTAGAGTACTCATAGAGTTGGGTTAGATTCCCTAAGAAAATAGGGGAATTTTATGCAAGTGACTTATTAAAGAACCTTCTCAGGGAAAAAGACATGTTTTTAGGTAAAGTCTAGCCTCGGCCTGATTCTAGGAGATGCTCGGAAGCATCAAGTCACATCAAACCTTATTCTGCCTTGAAGAAAGGAAGTAAGGAATTTGTATCGCTGGATCAATCATGGGCAACAGATAGCCAAATCCTAAGTTAGGGAGCCTTTCTTTGCACTTTTTAGGGAATGTGGCTCTACTTAAGGACAGTACTCTGAAGGAGGTGTGAGGTTGGCAGTAACACTGACAATAGCTGGGAGAAGGGTCCTGGAGTACCCAGAGGGTTCAGTGCCCCAGGATCTACTAGGGGTATCACACTGTGACCATTAGTCCTTCAGTTTCACTGGATTAAGAGAGTTTTAACAGATTATTCAAGCATACCTCCGGATGTGTGTCTGGGTTGGTCATGGAGGCTTGACCTTGGGTACTATATTTAAGCCCTTGCCCATCCCTCTCTGGTACTGTTCCTGTACTCTGCTTTCTGACTTCAGGAATTATGTAGCTTTTCTTCATCAAGCCTTTCCACCAAAATGTTTCTGCCTTGGAGCGAGCTGCTTATGGACTGAGTCCATGAACTAAATTGAATCTTTTCTCCCTTACATTGTGAGTATTGGGTACTGTGTCCAACAGTGGTGTAGGTGACTGATATAGAACGATGGTCATTGCTGTGACTAGAATAGTCATTGCTGTGATTATACCTGACAAGGTGGTTTAGAAGCTTTTGGAGCTTGTTTGTGGGAGGAGTTTGGAAAGATTTACAGATGTGGGTGATTCTGATTAGAGCTCAAAACACCAGAAAGTTGATAGGAATATAGGGGTGAAGGCCAGGCTCAGGAGGTTTTAGTTGGAAACAAGAACTCCATTGGCAGTTGGACTAGAGGCTGTGTGTGTTACACTCTGGCAGAAATCTGTATATTTTTTCCCATAGTTTAGACTGTGCAGGAGCCTGAGAGTAAGGACAATGAATAAATTGATCTGGGAGAAGAAACTTCAAAGCAGCTTATGCAATTGTAGCTGCTGTATCCAGATTTATAGTGAGAATTAGGGATGAAAGGCAGAGGAGAAAAAAATTAGAGAACTTGTACTTTGGCTTAGAAGGAGCTATGTGTAAAGTTGGGGCTGAAAGATGAGGTTAGTGAGGAGATTAGTACCACTAGAAAAAAAATCCCAAGTACTTTGTACAGGAACAATAAAAAAGATGTCTTGAGAATCTTAGATATCAGCAAGATCCCATCAATCACTAGATCTAAGATTTAAGTAACCCTTCATTTGAGAAAAGAGGGCCTCAAAAAGAGTCTCCAAGGGACTTGGTTTGCTGGAATTTGCTTTAATCTGTTCAACCATCCAGGCACCCGTGGTCCAAGGGGGCCCTGGCTACTATTCCAACTGGTATAATTTTTGTGAGGCTGGTTTATATTGATATGAAGAATGTAAGAGTTGTGAAATCAAGGAGGCTTCCACTCGGATTGCAGTGGAAGGCCCAGGAGGCTAGCCAAGTGGTCCCTGTGAGGCAGTATATGAAACTGTAGAAATGAAGGCAAAGGTGCAGTGGAAAACCCAGCAAGCTGGAAATTCCAAGAAAGCAAAATAAGTGCTGAAGAAAGCTGAAGGCTCTCAGTTTAGCCACACCAAAAGAGAAACAGTGTGGCTGAAAATGACAAGGTCATAGGAATGGGGCTGCACAAACCTTTTGGAACTCACATTTTTACCACTGTGTGCCTCATATGCTGGATGTGAAGCTATAGGATTTAATGCCTATCCTGATGGATTTTAGTCTTTCTTTGGTCCTATTATTTTCTATCTGCCTGCTCCTCTCTTTTGGAAGGTGAATGTTTACCCTGTGCCTCAAGATATCATTCTTCTTTTTTTTTTTTTTTGACAGGGTCTTTCTTTGTACTTCAGGCTGGTCCTGAACTCACTATGTAGCCCAGGCAAGCCTCGAACTCAGCAATCCTCCTGCCTCTGCCTCCCGAGTGCTGGGGTTGCAGGCATGAGCCACCACACCCAGCACTGCAGTATGTGGTACTGATTGCTGGTGGGTGTGAGTCACCACACCCAGTATTGTTGTATGTGGTTACCAGGACCAAACCAGGGACCTTGTGTTTACAAGGCAGGTGCTGGTACCACTGAACTAAATCTCTGGCCTGAAGATATCATTATTTTTATTAAGTACCTTTAAAAGTTTTTTTCTTCACAGAGTTCATAGATAAGAATTTGCCTTGAGTCTCATAAGAGATTTGGATTGGGACTTTTGAAAAATACTACAGAACTATTGAGGCTTCAGGGAAGAAAGTTTTCCACTTTTTAGCTATACCTGCATTATATTTGATAGAATTATGACCTTGGCATTATCTTAATTCAGAAATTAAATATAGTTTATTGACCAGTCTGATTACTTAAATGTAGGTTGATCAAAAGTTGCATTTTTGTTAGTTTTCATAACATAAAATAACAGGGTGTATAAAAACAACGATTTTGTCAAATTTATTAATTCCGTGTCTTTATTCAAATCTGTGGGTTTTTTTATTTTTTATTTTTATTTATTTTATTTTTTAGACAGGTCTTGCTTTGTAGTTCAGGCTGGCCCTGAGCTCACTATGTAGCCCATGCAAGCCTCAGATTCGGCATGAGCCACCATGCCCAGCACTGTTGTGTGTGGTACTGATTGCTGTTGGGCGTGAGTCACCATGCCTGGTGTTGTTGTATATAGTTACTGGGAATCAAACTCAGGGCCTTGCACTTGCTACACAGATGCTGGGGCCACTGAGTTAAGTCTCTGGCCTCAGTCTGTATCTTTTATTTGGTGCATTGAGGCCACTGACATTAATGATTATGACGGATATGTACTGATTTAGCCCTGTAATGATATTTTCCTGTTCTTGGTACCATTATTCTTTGCTTTTCTCTCTTTCCATTCAGTTTCTTGCCTTGTCCAATGAATTCATTCTACTGGCTTTCATAGGATTTGGTGACAATCATTATCTTTTTCTAAAATACTCTTTAGAATTTGTTGGAGTGCAGGTTTTGTATTTGTGAAGATTTTTCAGGTGTTCTTAGTTATGGAAGTACCTTATTTACCCATCTATTTTGAAAGATAGTTTTTCAGGATAAATTAGTCTTGCTTGGAGGTAGTTTTCTTTTAAGGTTTGAAATACTTCACTCAAGGCTCTCCTTGACTTGAGCCTTTCTGTTGAAAAATCTGCTGTGATTCTGATGGGCTTTCCTTTGTATGTGGTTTGTTTCTTTTCTCTGACTGCTTTTAATATTTCACTTTTCCACTGGATGTCCGGAGTCTTGATATATGTCTAGTTGCAGATTTTTTTAATGTCATGACCACTTGGAGTCCTATATGCCTCACTTATCTGTATGCCAGATTCTTTTCCTTTTCCTGTGATTCTTTTCCTACCATTATATCTGCGAACAGGTTTTTAAATAACTTTTGCACTGTCCCCTGCTTCCTCACTGACTCCATTCAGCCTTATGTTATTCTACTTTGTATCACTTAGGAGCTGCTGGATTGATTTCTTGTGGTCTCTTGCCATTTTTCATAAATTATTCCTTTCCTGTTCACTAGTTTCAATCCTATCTTCTAGGTCTAATATTCTGTCCTCACATTTGTCCATCTGTTTGTCAAATTTTCTTTGGAGATTTTAAAATCTCTTGGAAATCTGAATCATTTAACAGATTCCATTACTTTCATAATCTGAGATTATATCATGTTTTCTCTCTCTTTATTAGTGTTATTAATCATATCTTTCATTATGGATAGTATCTCTGCTTTTATTTCAGAAATTATTTCTGATTTCCATTTTACTAGATTCTCTTTGTTACCAGTTCAGAGAGTCCTAGTGATTGAGCTTCATTTTGTTCTATTTCCCTTTTCCCTGGATTTCCCTATGATGACAATCTTTGTATCTGGTTTTTGAGTTTTTTCTCATTTCTGAATATTTGTCTTTGCTGATGTTTTTGGCTTTATTCCTCATGCTATCTGGCATTGCTTGTTGAAACTTTCTTTCTTCTTAATATTTGAAACCCTTGGGAGATGCCTACTTCCTGGATTGTCTTCCTTGGTGCTGCAGGGCTGACTGCAAGGATGTGAAGGTTGACCTCATCCCAACATCAGAACCTCAGATATTCTAATTTTTAAATCATTCCAGGCAGATTGACTTTTCATGTAGAGGGTGACAAAGTCAGCACTGAAGTGGAATTATTCCTGAGGGGAAGAAGGGAGGTAAGAAAGGGGTTTCAGTTCAGTGGGGCTGGATTTTCATATATTTAAGCCAGTTTACATCAACTTCTTTTTTAAAAAAAAACTTTTCACCCTTCAGTAAGAGACTAATTCTTTTTGTCCCCCTGTGAGTCTGAACACCTGGCTGCACTGCATCTAAATAGGGAGATTGATGACACTTTCAGAGCAAGGGAAACAAGAAGGTATCAGAAACTAGGTTGATTCTCCCAAGCCAGAAAGCATTTTTATTTATCATTTTGTTTCAATAAATCTTATTCCCGTGAAGTGAAACTCCTGTGGTGGATGGTATTATTTCTTTTGAAATCTGTTCTTACTTTCTACAGCTCTCTGAATTTAGCATTTAAATTTTGTTCAAAAAGCTACAATGAAAAGTTACTTTCTGTGATGTATTCAACAAGGCAGTCATCTGTTAGACATTTTTTTAGTGTCCCAGATTTCTCAGGAGGAAAAAGTGATTATTCAATCACAAAAGACAAAGCAAGCAAGCAAGCAAGAAATCCAAAGATTCCAAAATATGTAAATTTTGTGCATCATGAGAAAAGCTTATATAGGATGTCAGCTACTTTGTAGATATTATTTTATTGTTCTGTCATAACAAAAAAAGACCTGAAAATTAAACACACAGAGTTATGTGTGTAGCTCTTCCCATCACCACTGTCAGATGGCAGAGAGCCCAAGTAATTCGTTGGTGTGGAAGCAATGACCATGCTCATGGTTCCCAAGTAAATATGCCTTGACCCCAGAACCATGAGGGGGTACATCAGACCTGGAGATCAACTGAAAAGCTCCTCAATATTGTTGGACTCAATAGGGAAAACAGTTATTTCATCAAAACCAGAAAAAACCTACAGTGAAAAAGTCTACAGGCAAAACCACAGAAAAGGTACATTCTTTAAAGACTTCCACGAAGTCCTTGCAAAGGACTTCTGAGGTGCTTTAACTGAAAAGAGCACCAACCTAACACAGGACTCTCAGACTTGAAACATGCATATAATTAAAAGAATAAACAGTACCAATTTATTTTGACAGGATAATTAATCTAATGTTCATTTCTAACCTATTTATATACGAGTTCAAAACCTAAAATTTGGCCCATTTCCTTCTACCTTAGCCAGCCAACATCTGGCTGTATTTCCATTCATTTGTTCAAGCTCCGGTTCGTAAAATTTTCTTCCCATCCTTCCTGTCTTGAGAGAAAAGATGGTGCCTCCCTAGGGGACAACTGAACATATGCGCAAATGCCTTTAGAGAAAGCTTAAATTTTTTTTCAGTTTCGGTTTTGAAAATGGCCTCAAGTAGCCCACGCGTGGCCCTGCATGCTGTACTTTTGATTGTACACCTGGAGGTCTGGCCACCCACTGACCCTTCCTGAGACAGTTTTGTGCTGCTTATGATGAGTATGCCTTGCCCTCTGCACATAGAAATCTTGAATTTCCTCTCTACTGTCCCCAAACATTTAGTCCTTCCTGATTTTTCTCAACACTCAATTTTCCTAGCAACTGCTTCTTCCTGGGAAAACCGAATTCCATAGCAGCCTGATCTCAAACATTTTGCAAAATGAGATTTGATTTTCTGGATGAGGTCATCTAAGTGATAAACCATAAATCATCCATCAGAGAAGTAGGGTTCTATTTTAGAGTTTCATGGGGAAGACCAGTTACATGACAGTAAAAACTCATTAATTCTGACTATATTTAGAATTTGAGACCAATTCCCATGGCCAGGTTGACTCTGAGCATCTCCTTTCTGATGGAGCCCAGACTAAACAGATAAATGAGGTACAGAAGAAATGTTTAAGGGACACTAGATAGAGGCTGCTTTCCAAAGAGTGTCTCTCTTCATTACACTAAGGCACCTCCCATGTAGTTACACACGTAAGGGAATAAAGAGCTTTCAACTAGAGCTGAACAAATAAACAGTTCGTCTGCTAATCACAAAGCATTCTCACCTACTCGCTTGGCACTAAGCTAATTCCACTTGCTGTGCAGTCCTGGAAGTAATAAAGGAGGAAGTTTCATTTTAAACTATTGCTGTTTGTAAAACTGTTCAGACTCTTTAGCAACTTATAGGTCTATCTGGGGCTTTCCTTTGAGGAAAGGTCAGAGGATGAACAGCAGTGAGACAGTAATTGTTTGGTTTAGTGGATAAATGCATTGAAGTGGAAAACAAGAGGTTTCATTGGGGTTCTCATTTATTGCACAACAAACTTTATGAGTTTTCTCCTCTGCAACACAGAAGTAATTGCATGCAAGCTCTCTTACCACTTGATTTTTCTTAGGGGGTGATGGAACCTGCCATTGAGCACACACAGAAACCACGGTACCTCAACAAGGGTACATGTTTGGCAACACAAGCTCTCATTGCTGACGTGGTCTGTAACTCTACTAAAGCAAAGCAATTTTTTGCATGTTTGCTCAGATAGTGAGGGTTTTTTTTTTTTGGAATTTTGTTTGTCACTTTAAAAATAAAATCAGAGCTGCTTATAAAATATTTAAATATTGCAGTTACTTCAAAATCACATAGAGTGCCATAAAAATCATAGATTATTGATGGCTTCCCCTCTTAGGTCCCAAGGGAAAATACATGTTGAACATTTCTAGAATACCACAGAACTTAGGTGTCACTATACAATCTTACATTGTCTGCTTTTGCTCTTAAAGAATTCTTGTGAGCTTTAATCCAAACTCATCCTAGTTAGAATCAATGTGCTTTAAAGAAATAATGACCTTTCTGAGCTATAGATCCAATTAGCTCTAGTTCACATTCTGTGTTTGATTTAAAGTAAAATCGCTTTTCTCTCAAACTGAACTTCCCATGGTAGAAACCTTGCCTGTGCTGATGGACTTCTCCAAGGAGATGTGAAGTTGGCACTCCTGAAAATGACCTCTGAGGGGAGCAGATTCTCCATGTTCCCACTGGGCAACCCTCCAAACAGGCTTAATAGGTTCCTCTCTCCCAGTTCCTCTGATTACCCCACCACCACCGTCCTCCATACACGGTGCACCACTAACCCTTCTCCCAACCATCCTATGCCCTGGGAGCTGGTCCCCTGGACAGCATTAGTCTGTGCCTCTCAACAGTGCTACATCCTGAAAACCCAGTAAGGACAGGTCCTCATAGGCCAGGGTCCTGAATTCTGCTTCTTTGTACTTTCTCTGTACCAAAGTCCTAAGCACTGAACACACAGGATCTCTGAATTTCCATACACCAACCATTGATTTATAACTGAGAGAACAAGGCTCAAAGAGGTTTAATACAACCCCAAGTCCTAAGCTAACAAGTGACAACACCCTGAAAAATTCCAGAGGATCCTGTCCTTAGAGAAAGCCCCCAGTGCTGCAGGGCTGCCTGTGGCAGCACATGTGAGGGTGCCCAGGTTTTAGAATGATGTCATCTTCCAGGTTGAGCTCTACAAGGACAACAATGTGCTCATTAGAAAGAGATAATTGGGGACATTTCCAAGAGGGCAATTTCTGAATCTCAAGTTGTTAGAAATATCCATGCAGTTTCTCCGAACACCTCTACTTCCAATCCAGTTTCCTGGTCAGATTTCCTAGCCGATGGAAACTAACTCACCAACACACCTAGGGTCTATCAAGGTCAGCCCTTATATTTGCCTCCAGCATGTGCCAAGTGCAGTTAAGGTATGTTATGATAAAATCCTTGCTGCAACACAGCATGAGCCAAGAATTATTTTTCCCATTAGAAGGCCACAGCAGCGTTCCTGTGCTACCATCTATTCAGCTCTGTAACAAAGGGTTATGCCAAATACTGCCATCAACTCCTAATATTCCTAACCCAGAAGCTTCACTGGAAACTGCCCACTGCAGCTCTGTATGGTTGTTTGGAAATGCGTCATATTTCTGTACCATCTCTCAGGCTGTTGCATGTGTGGATCCCTGGTGGGGGCAGAGTTCTCCCCTGGCAACAGAGTTGGAACTGGATTCTTGTCTGTGTTACTGGCTGGTGACACTGAACATGTCACTTCGTCTGTGTGCTTCCATTTTGTCATCTGTGAAGTGAGACAGAACACACCACTTCCAAGATGTCTTCTAGCTTCCTATTCTGAGATTCTGTTATTTCATAAGAAACTACAAGATTATGCTCAGACATCAGAGCAAGGCCTTGCCAAATGAACACAATAATCAATTTTGTTGGCAGCTGAGTAACTTTTTTTCCCCTGGGTGAGAAAGAGAGAGCTGTGAAAACTCTTCTATAAAAGCAGAGCCCCATAGTTTAAAACTTGGATCCATGAGAAGTCCAACTTACTAAACAGACAAATTAGGTGATTCTTTGCATTTCAGAAGAATTTGCCACAGATTTTCTTTAAGTAGCTGTCTTGTGCATTTAAAATACAATCTGAGTTAGTAGAATTCAATTTGCCCTCTTATTTTTCCGTGATAAAACTATTGCATAAAAGAGACTATATTTAAAGAAATGAGAAGCCACCTTTATAGTATGTGGCAGATAAGAAAAAGTAAAAGAGGGTGAAAGCTCACATTTATTGAATGCCTGTGGTATGTTTGGAGTTTCACACACATAGCCTCATTTCCTTTCTAAAACTTCACCTACAAAGTTGCTACCACAGAACCCATTCCAGACATAAGTCTTGAAAGCAGATTGATTGTATATCTAAATTCTCAAGCCAAGATAAAGTTCAGTGCTAGTACTACATCCTTCCCCTTACTCCATGCCCCTTCGGTGCCAGACACTGAAGGATATGGTGCTTGCTAACCTTTACTTGATTTTCTGAGACATCTCAGCGTACTGGGAAACCCTGATTTCAGTCTTAGTCCTCCAGCAATGAATGGCATCGGGCAACTCAGTTAACCTAGTCTCAGTTTCTTTAATCCTAAAGAATGATCCTAAGGAATCAATCTTAGGGAATGATTTCTGCCCACTTTCTGGGTTGAAATCAAGTGATGTAATGTGTGAAAGCAGTTTAAGAATGTATACTAGTCCTAGGACTAAAAAAATACTGTACTTGCACACTTAGAAGATCTGAGAAAACCACTTGCTGATCAACACATGGCTGGTTAGACCTTAACAGCAGGCATACATTCAGGAATCAACCTTGGGCAGGCCCTATGGAGATCAGAGACTGGGAAAGAAAACTAAAGAAAAAACAGAACAGGAAAGTCAACCCAAGTACAAAATCTGATCGGCAAAGTTGAAAGTCATAGACAGCTGGAGTCTTGAAGGATCTATCTGGAAAGAAATGGTAACAAGCTATTCTTAAGGAGTAAAAACATAGACAACAGGAAACCTTCCCAAGTTGTAAGTCAAACATGCTGTAATTTATCTATCAATAAGGATTATTACTAGCAGACTTCTCTCTTAGGCATAAACCTGCCCGGGAAAGTAAGAATTGACAACATGTGTTCAACAACCTCCACATACTCCTCAGGGGCCTCGCCTACATCTTCCCACTGCTGCTCCTAAGCTGCCCTCACTCTGCCTCCTGGGGTGGGGCTCCTGCCTCCCTCAGGCCTGATCTGTCCTGATGCTCACCTCAAAAGCTTGTCTCAGTACCTTGCTACCCTCCAGGAAGTAAGCGAGTTCATCAGCAGATTCCAACAAGGAGGACAGGACATGTCAAAGCACCAAGTAGAAATTAAAACCAAACAAAATAATTTCAAACAAATTATAAGGAAGGAAGGGACAAATAAAGTGAAAATCTAAATCAGAGAGAAACTCCCTCGAGATGGACAAAGTATGATCCAGCTGGCTGTCCACAGCTTCTCCCGGAACAACACCGAGCGACTGTCCCCGCTTCTCGTGTGAGTGTGGTGACACCCAATCAGGTTCTATCAACACAACAGCGGCAACTTCCTGTACCTTTACAAGCCAGCCTGTTCAACAGGCATGGACGCGGGGCTGGCTCTTCGCTGTGGGTCTAGGAAGAGATATCTGTGCTGCATCTTCTTTGAACTCTGAGATGGAACGATGCCATTCCCTGGGACATAGGAAGGTCTCCTGCTGTTGAGCATTCTAACTACAGGGGAAATTCAGTGAGCAATGAACTCCAGAGGAAAAACATCATTGCTGTCACAACAGTGAGTACAGCGCTCTGCGCATTGCGCCCCGAAGACAACAGAACATTCTTACACAAAGACTGGCGGTGATGCCACCAACATGAATGTCAGGTGGGTTATTTGCTGCATAAATATCAATTAAACAAGTCCTGCAGCAGCTTCAACCTGCCGAGCCAAGTTTGAAAAGAACACATCTCCCCAGACCCCTAACTTTCCCCTGCACACGTCGGAGTTCAGCTCTTCTGTTTTCTACTCCTTGTGGGTCTGGATGCTTTTAGAATTATTCAAGCAGCATAACTTGCAAAGGGGGCATATTAGGGCAGAACTAACTCAGACAAAGCAAATAAAACAAATTGAGCCAACATAGCAGTACAGGGCTGAGTTCTCAGCATCTTTTTTATTTATTCCAGGCAAAATGTCTCCTGGAGAGTTCCCCCTCATCTAACTGCCTCCACATCCCTTACTTAAAAGCAAACATTATCTGCCTTTATCCTAGATCTGGTACAACCTGCAATTAGCACTGAAATAGAGAAACTGTATTAGGAATCATTTTCCCTGAAGAATAAGGCTTTTCTTTTCAAAATTATCAAGCCTGCCCCATGTGGTGGCTCACACCTGTAATCCCAGCACTCGGGAGGCAGAGGCAGGAGGATTGCTGAGTTCGAGGTTTGTCTGGGCTCCATAGTGAGCTCAGGGCCAGCCCGAACTACAAAGTGAGACCCTGTCTCAAAAAACAAAACAAAGCAAAACAAAACAAAATTATCAAGCCATATATTTCTAAGAACCTGAGAATGGGTTTCACACATCTGATTCTGTCTCCTACAGAGATCTTTCAAGATATAATTCACAAGCAAGTGACCAAGGTAAACTAAAGTGGTTTCTGTAGCCATCTGCAATTATTGACAAACAATTTCATAACGGAAAATGAAAATTACAGTCAAGTGCAATGAGGTGTTTATCCAAGAACTACCTGCTGATGGCTCTTTTTCTTTTTCTTTCAAGCAAAATAAAAGCTACCGTTGGAATGCATTTCTCCTATTTGTGATTTTTCTTGTAAATGTCTCCAGCCACAAGCCCTGTCCTCCAGTTTTGCCATTCGGTCATGGCAGCGGCCCGGACCCCGGTGTGTTCTCCGTGTTCAGAGGACTCCCACACTGCGGGGGGGGGGG
>PVIC010011147.1:0-41941 GCA_004025085.1 Thryonomys swinderianus
TGCTGGGTGTGGAGACACGCCCACCAACAATCAACACCGCATACCACAGTGCCGGACGTGGTGGCTCACGCCTGTAATCGCAGCACTCGGGAGGCAGAGACAGGAGGATTGCTGAGTTCGTGGCGGCTTGCCTGGGCACCATAGTGAGCTCAGGGCCAGCCTGAACTACAAAGTGAGACCCTGTCTCAAAAAGCAAAAAAAAAAAAAAAAAAAAAAAAAAAAAAAAAAAAAAAAAAAAAAAAAAAAAAAAAAACTTTGAAGAGAATGAAGTGAGCAGATAGTTTATTTCTTCGTACTTCTGTCTTTACATATGGAAACATTTTTAGCAATTATAAAATAAAGTTATTATTAATGATTATTAAAATCATACTGGGGGTTCACTATGTAATAGGTAATTATCTACAACATAATTGGGAAAACAATGTAGTCAAATCTACTTAGCTCTTTCCTCTGAACCCAGAATTAATCCTGCTGAGTGGCTGATATGTGTCAAATAATAGTCTCATTGACTCCGGAGTGAGGCCACCTGAGGAACTTCTGTCCCAGATTACTGTAGTCTTGGCCAAGGGTTTGGGTAGATACACTTCCTGGGACCTCAAGGGTTTGCTGACCTTCAGTTCATTGTAACTCCGCCCCTGGGGTACCTTCATCCTTTTGCCTGTGTGTTCACCCATTTCTTTTTTTTTTAATTGGTACATTTTATTGGTACACAATATATACACATCACAATTACACACAGAAACTTTCCTATTTACCTCATCATTAGGCTTTTAACCAAAAACTTAAATGAGGAAAAACAATGTTGCTTTTGGGATTTTTTTTTTAAGTACTAGGACTTGAACTTGGGCCCTTGTGCTTATAAGGTAGGCATGGTGTCGCTGAGCTAAATTCCTGGCCCTTCAGATTGTTTTCTGAGGTAAGACATGCAATGCCTTACCAAGCCAGTTACCTGAAGTATAGATTTCTTGTTCCCAAAGTAGACTTCAAGGTCCTTAAAGGGGGGGGGGGGCGCAGTATTAGGCATTCATTTATTACAATCCATCTGCTGGGACAATACACTGTGTTTATGTTTTATTACTGGCCCCATGTATAGGCATGCAAATCAGAAACAAACACTCAAATTTGTTTTTTATTTTTCAAAAAATAATGAAATGTTTTCTTCTTGCAGACCACTCCAGCATTTATATTGAGTTATATTTGCCATTTATTATAGTATCTAAAAGTTCTAAAAGAAATAACTAAAGAAACTATATCAAAAGCACATTTTGTTCTCCATAAAAATTTATGAGCTTTCTGTGGTGATATTCATAGATAAGAGTCACAAATTCTAACCATATCTACAAAGTAGTCTAGCTGGCTTAAACTGGTCTTATTTTACTGATCCATAGTAGAAGTTGTGATCTGCTTAAGCAAATTAGGAAAAGTTTGTTCTCCAGTCTGGTTATATTAATAAATATATTTTCTTACTGTTTTATGAAAACCCATGTAGCTGCAAAAATGAAAATGTATAAAAAAGACAAATAAGGAGTGATGAGCTATGTATACTCTAGGTATTCTAAATAATAGGTCCTATAAAGCACAAAAACATTTTATAAACTGACAGTTAAACTGTCCACAAGTTTTCTGTAAGATCTCATAAAATGAAATATAGTTGTACTGAAACAAAGCTGTAAGACAGTAAGAGAAGTCAACTACCAGTGTGCTTCAGGCTTTCTACCACATGTGATCAAACTCCATGGCGACTGTTTAAATTTTTTAAAATTAAAATATAAGAGACTGTCATTAACACTCCTCAAAAATACTCACTCTCACTTCACATATACTTATCTTTACTTCCATTTTATGAAGCATTTCTGGAAGTCCTCTTTCATGAATCTCTTTATTACGGTAGGTATGATATTTTCTTTAATTCAGTGAATATTACTGCAGAGTACCACCCATGGGAAAGGTAGCCAAAGAACTCAATGACCAATATCTGTAGACCACTCAAGTTCAAAATTAACAGGGAGGTGGAAAAAAATACTGGGTTAGGACTTCAGATATCTTGGCTCCCATTTGTTGCCAATGCTTACAAGTAGTAGAAAATCACCTAATTTCTTGGAACCTGTTTCACTGTCAACAAAAGAAGGGTTGTAACTGTTTGGATAGCTAATGGAGATCCTATGTACATTGAAAACATAGAGCTAGGGAAAAAAAGCCTACAGAGTCAAAGTGACTTGGAAATGCCACATCGCCAGCAGTTGATAAGCTAAGATAGAAATTCTTAACTCTGGGTTTTTAAGGCCTGAGTCTTTTCCACCCCACTGGTCTTATTGGTAGTTTCTGTCCTATAAACTTTGCACATTCTCATTCAACATTATTTGGGAGCCAACCTAGTTTCTCTCTGGAAAAGCATTATAGCCATTCTCAAATTATAGCTATACCTCAAAATCTGTTTCTCAATTTAAAGACAGCAATACTTTAAAACTGGGGAGAAAAAAAGGCTCTGAGGTCTCTTGGACCAATCTTTTACCTAAGTAATTTATCTGTTCTACGTCAGTGAGATGTATGTTTAGGCAAAGTATTTATAACTATGTATATGCCCAATAAAATCAGTGTTCTGCTCAACAGAGGTATTAGTAAACAACAAAACGGCAACGTATACAAAATCAGACTGCCTTCTAATTCCAAAAGCTTTGTCAAGTCAGGCAACTCCCAGAAACAGGAAGAAGAGTAGGAGTTGGATGGAAAGAAAAGGAGACGCTGGCTTGGTGGAGGGACCCAGAGTGCTGTCACTAGTCCCTTGGACCAGTCACTCGAAAAAACTCCAGGCGTCAGCTCCCCAGGATGTAGAAACCGGGTGACGACAACAGTACTCTGGGTGTTCCCCTTACCGGGATGCTGTGAAACTGTTACGTGGGATAGCAGGGCGGTGCTCCGGACCACACCGTTTGGGGAAACTGTGGATCCCGGGCTGTGAGAGAAGAGCAGAGCCCAACCCGTCCGCCTCCGCACTACAATCCTCAGACCAGCGCCGCGAGCCAGGGTGGGGTCCAAGCGTGTCACTCACCGGGCCAGCAGCTCTAGGAAGATCACGTTACTGCAGCAGCCTGCGAACACCAGGCCCACCGCAAAGGCCGGTCGCATGGCCGGCGCAAGGGAAAAGGAGCTAGCGTGCAGGGGAAGCACCCGTTTATATCACTACCCCAGGAAGCGTATACAGCACATCGCCGCCCTCTCGGAGCGCTCTCTCCTCTAGGGCTGCGGCCGTTCTCCCTTCCCCTAGGGCGGCCACCGTCTGGGACAACGGAAGAACTGTAGTTCGCAATCAGACGAGGCCCCATTCATTCGAGGGGGCGTCCCAGGCCCAGACGGACTACACATCCCAGCATCCCGTGTGCCCACAAATCTGGCGGAGATGTGGCCCGCCTTCGTTGGGCGTTCGGCCAGAATGGGTGGATATCTTGAAAACATCGCGAGATCGGTAGCCGCGGGACTTTCTGGGAAATGAAGTTCTCATGCTGTTAACGTTTCTAGAGCGATCTGAGAGCTCAGGAGATTCGTTCATTATCTAACAAACTTCTGGCTGTTGTACTAGAACTGCAGGCACGTGAAGATTCTAGTACCTGAAGCAATTATTCCGAACTCAACGAAACTAGTAATTCGTCTAAACTTATCTCTAGAAAAGCGTGGAAGAAATTGCAGCCACTGAACCATTTGGCTTTTCGACTGCTCTTTCAGGCAAGACTACAAGCTTCAGTCTCACCATACGTAGAGAAAGGAACAGTAATGACTATATTACCTGGATGAAAGTTTAAAAATAGGGCCTATGAAAGCCTAACACAACAAGTGTATTACTATTATTTTGGGCAAGGCACCCAGCACACGAATTGATTGATTCTATTATTTCCTCTAGGAAAAGGACCTTCTTTACTTCATTATTGACATGTGCTCACATTGTGTGGGATAAAGGTGATCACTCCTTAAATATTGAATTTAACTAGTGGTGGACATTCTATTCATATTAATTATTGTACCTACTCACCTTGTTAATGGAGCAGTTCACAAATTATAGAATGGATTAGAATTAACCTGTGGTTCTGGTTTAACATATATGTCTAAACCCTCCACACAAGGATTCTAATTCAGTAGATTTGAAGTGAGACCCAATAATCTGCACTTATAACAAACACTCCCAGATAATCCTGATGTAATCTCCAGGCCACAACTTGGGAAAACCAATTTTGAGATATGTTGTGTATCTTGAGGACATTTTCAGACTGTTCATTCTCATACACACAAAAAAATAACAAAAACAATAAGCATTTGGAAATCCTTTTTAACTTCCTATCATACATTTTGATATTGTATTCCATTATAATTTAAATGTGTGAAATGGTAAATTGCTAAGCAATAATTCAAACATTTACACTAGGCACTGGGAAACAAAAAAGAATTGTAACAGATCGCCTCCATCAAAAACAAGTCACACAGCTAGACAAGGTGTGAACACATACTTGACAAAGAACAGTGCAGTACTACCCTGTGTATACATAGTAAGTGCTAATGTTGCTTGAATGAGAGTTACTTTGAATAGCCCAGATTGTAAATGTTTTGGGAACTGAGTTGGAAAGAGAAGGAAATGTGGTTCCTTTTCATCACTAAAGATCCCCTTGCTGATGCAGGCATTTTTGACAGAAGCACGTGAACACTGGTAGTTCTCAGTGTCCCAAATGATCTTACTGTGCAGGTAAAGTTGCAAACCACTGAAATAAAGGTAAATATCTTAAGTAGGTTATGTTTAAGGCTTCACCTCAGCATGATTAAACCAGATCACAAAGGGTGGGACCCAGGTATCAGTCATCTTTCAAATTCCGCACATGACTCTAATGTGCAACCAAAGCTGAGAACCACTGCTTTAGTTTATCTAAACTCAGGGATCTTTGATCCTGGCTGCATAATGGAGCCACACAAGGGACTCTAGAAACACAATTTATTTAAAAAGAAAAGAAAGGGAAAGAAATACCAAGTCCATTTCAGACTAAATAAAGCAAAATACATGAAAATAAAGTCAAACAATGCTAATAAGCCCACTTTCACTGTAGAAAGCCTAGAGGAAAGAGGAGCAGAACACCTTTTTCTCTAATTCACTGAAGAGGACTTCTCATTAGACAGACCTTTATTTTCTATGTAATCCAAGATTTTGAGAGTACTTAACGAAAGTCATAAACATCTCATTATGTATCAGCTAAAACATAGCTAAGAAATTGAATGATGAAATGGCCTGAGCAGTGTGATGCCTACATATGTTGTGTTTTCCTTCTTCTCCTAGATTTCTGCCTTGACCTGTCTCATACTATGCTATCTTATCCTGTCCTATTAATGTGCGTACTAATTACCTGGGGTCTTGCTAAAATGCAGATTTTGATTCACTAAGTCTAAAGTGTGGCCTAACATTCTGCATGTCTAACAAGTAATATTGTTGCTCCTGAACTGTGGTGAGAAACCTCTAAATTAGTTTGTATGGAAACTTCTCCATCTTTTCACTGCATTGGTTCAGGGAACCTTGTGCCATAAAGCTATCTTTGTGCTTTTCATTCCCCTTAGCGATGCTCAGAGAAACAAACTTATACATATTACTACTGGGGATTGAACTTGGGATCTTGAGTTTGTGAGGCAGGTGCCAGAACCACTAAATCCCTGGTTTCTCTTAACATCAAATATCTCTAAAGAATAATCTATACTCATAGTTTGCTTTTAAACCTCCATTCAAGTTCTTAAACTACTCTGATCAAAGCCAGATTATTGACATGACTGTCTTATGACAGTCTCATGACTTTTTAATTGTCAGAATCTTGCCCTACAATTTCATCTTACTTGATTTCACAGTGGCTCCTGACAGTTAAATTCTTGTATTTTTTTTTTTTACCTTCTCTTATGCTTCGGTATGTAAGACATGAGTCTTCTATTTCTCTTCTTCTCTTTTCTGTTTCCTTTGTAGAAATTAAAGTTCCTCTGATCCCTGAGTTCCTCTCTCAAAGCTCCACCATTTAGATCTTCCCTGAACACTTTCCACTAGAGATTTCGTCCCTAACTTCTACTATTACATATGTGACTGTGAATCTGTGTGTATGTCCAACCTCTCTCATGTCCTACATCAAAGTTTCTAGCTGCTTTGGCATTTTTTACTAGTAGTTCCTTGGTAAACCTTCACCATCAGCACAAACACATTTCATCTTCTATGTTCCCTTATATGCTTTTCTTTCTATTATGAATGCTACACACCACCCCTTCTCTTTGGGCAAAGATCTGATTTTTCAGTCTTCCTCTCCTTCCCACCACACACTTATTTTTCTTCACGTCTTGCCAATTCCACTTGGCAATTATGTGTATATTTCAATTTCCTCTTTTCATTCGCATCGACATGTACTTGTTCTTCTATAAAGGCCTCATAATACCTTGATACCTTTAGCCTCTGCCTTCTCCAACCCATTCTCCACGCTGCCCCTAGACTGTGTTTCCCAAAACAACCCCAACCCTTCACATCACACTGCTCATTACTCCAAGATGTTTGTTCCAACTAGTCAACATTATATAATTTTTTAAAATCTCAAAACATAACTGTTTCAAAGCAAAACTGTTTGTTTCTCTCTTACTGTTCTGTGTTTGTTTACCTCACTCAGCTCAGCTCCCAGCCGTATTCCCAGTGGGGTTATGCAGTTATGGTTGCAGTTATGGTGACACTGAAAGCTGACATCTGAGATGACTGGGACAGTTCGTGATAACCACATTCCTGGGGTTGGAGCAAAATACCTGAAAATGAAAACTTTAAGGACAGAGGGTTTATTTTGGCTCACGGTTTCAGAGGTTTAAATCCCAGGTCAGCTCGTTCCATTGCTTTGGGGCTGAGAATAGGCCCGATATGGTGGCAGTGGGAGCAGAGTGCAGAGGTGGCTGCTCGTCTGCTGGTAGCAAGGAAACAGACTGGACTGTGAAGAGAGAGACAGACAGAGACACAGAAAGATGGAGTTGTTGTTGTTGTTGTTATTTTTTTCTTTACCCTACTGGGTATTGAACTCCAAGCCTTCTAACTGAGTGATCTCACTAAGTTATTGTTACCCAGGCTGGATTCAACCCTATGATCTTCCTGCCTCAGCCTTCTATAATTGCTAGGTAGCAAATTCCCCAGTAGCAAAAAAAAGATATTTGGTGCTAAAATAAAAGAGGAAGAAAAATAAGTTTGTTTCTCTGAGCATGGCTAAGGAAGAGCACAAAGACAGCTTTGTGACACAAGTTTCCCTGAACCAATGACAGTGAAAAGATAGAGAAGTTTCCAGGCAGGTTTGAGCTACCACAACTGGGAAGGGAACTAAGAGGACCTCCAGAATTTATAGGAATAAAAGGAGCAGCTATTACCAAAGACTAAACCAGACTACCCAAGGAAGGGACAATTTGGAAGTGGGCCTTTTCCCACCTTCCCCAAAATGGGACTCAAGCCTTACTGAAGAATGTGTGGCTGTAGCCCTTTGGCTAACAGAAAAGTTCAACAAGGTGCTGATGAGACTTTCTAGGAACCACGGTCAGGCGTCCCCTAGGGCATTGGCCCACTCGTTAGGAAGCTGCTAGTGAGACTGGTGTACTTGCTAGGAAGCTGGCTGAGACCTGGAAGAACTTTCCAGAGTCTACTTGGAAGGACACTACTGAGCTCACTAAGACGAATGCCTAAGGCTATCTCATGTGCTGAGCAAGAACTTCAGGAACAAGAGCAGAGCACAACAAACACAGGAAGAGAAACCTCTTCTCCTGCAGATCCCTGCAGTCAGTTTCACTGCAGAGTCTACACTGTACCCCTGGCACCGGAAAAATGCCCACAGGATCCAGCTGCGTTCTGCTTCCAGCAGAAGCCCAAGCAAGACTGTGAAGGACGGATCCAGCTGACAGGCTGTAAAGTGACAACAGAAAATCAATGTTTTTTTCAGGAGTCATGTTAACTTCAGTATTTGAATTGTTTCATGAGAAAAACGGAGTTATGAAGTATTGAATGGCTTCCTTTCTCAGGCTTTTTTTTCTTCTTTTTTCCCTGAGTTCAAAATCCAAATATTTTGAATGTATAGTGACTTCCTGCACAAAAGCAGGGCTCAGTGGGTTTAAATCTCCCCACAGCCCTCTTACTTTGTAAGGAAGGACGTGTTGGTTTGGTACCGTTCATCATCTTTGCCTGGACTTGTCAACAGAAAAAACTGTCAAGGTTGCTTTAAAATCCAGTTTTAATTCAAATTCTGGCCACTCAGACATATTTTGAATCATTTATAAAATCTACTTACCAAGTTGTTGACAAAAAATTAAGTAAGATGACTCCTGTGGGAAGCTGCTTGAGAACTCTCCAGCTGACAGTCCTACAGAGATGTGTCATTTGATTTTTTGAAGAACTGTTTTCCATACCTATCATACAAGGATGATTTTCTCACCTCTACATCACATAAATCTTGAAGTCTTGGAGCTGCTCACAGGAGAGGCATACTATAAATATACTTAAGGTATTATTTATAAAGTCAAAATAATCTTGTTGCTTGTTCCATAGGTCATGTTCAAGCAATGCCCCAGTGTATTGGAAGATTTATGTACTTTAAATTCTTCAAAGACATTATTCAAAGATAATTTTTCTTTCTCAGATTACTGTGTTTAAAGAATATGAGGTTTTGGCTTTTTAACCAGAAAGTAAGGGCCTCAGGGCAAGAACTGTATCTTATTAGTCCCTGCTGACCTCTGTCTTATTTTCTGTATCTACTAACTAACTCTGAGTATACACAGCAGTAGGTACACAAGTAAGTAGAATCACACAGCATTCTTTTGTGACTGAGTTATTTCAGTCAATATAATGTCCTTCAGGTTTATCCATGTTATAGGATGACAGAAATGCCTTTTTAAATGATTGAATATTCCATTTTATCCATGTGCAATATTTTGTCATTTATTCAAATGCTATGGTTTAAAAGTTGCTTTCAGGTGTCACCCAAATGCTCATCACACAGTGTGGTGATGTTGAGAGATGGTGGAATCTTTAAAAAGTGGAGTGGATTGGGAAATGATTACATCTTTCAGAGAAATTAATAACTTCCTCAAGGGAGTTCACTCTCATTCTCATTCATGTGGTGAAAAAAATAAGGACTAATGCAATCCACCAGGAGTCACTTGAGTTGCATCCAATGCCATGTGGCTGCAGAAAACAATGTTAACAGGTATGCAAATAGCGTTTCACGATTCCAGTTACTTGAGGTGTAGATCTAAGGTGGAATTCCTTTATTACGTGGTAACTTTCTGTGTCACTTTTAAAGGAAACTCCACACTGATTTCCACAGCTGCTGTGGCCTTTTATATTTTTACTAGTAGGACACAAGGGTTCCAGTTTCTCCACATCCATGGCATTGCTTGAGCTTTGCCTATGCTTGCTATTTTCTGGGCTTTTTAGTACTTATCTTAATGAGTATGGAGGTGGTATCTCGTTTTTGTTTGATTTGCATTTTCCTAACAATTAGTGATGCTAAGCATCTTTGCATGAATTTATTAGCCATGCATAAATCTTCTTTAAGGAAATGTCTATCCTTTAAATTCACATTTTTGAATCATGTTGTACATGATCTTTGAGCCAGATTCCTTCTATAGTTGGCCGGTTTCTGACCCCAACCACACCCTAAACAACTAAATCAGATCCCTTTGAGATTGATGACACCTTTTACTTTTTCCTCAGTTTAGTACTTTATCCTGGATTTGGTTTTAAATTTGTAATACATATTAATGGTAGGAAAAATTCAAAGGGCACATAGGATAGCATGGTAAAATGATTTTCCTTCCCTTTCCTTAACATAGTAACCAAGTACACCTTTGTCACTGGTGTCTTGCATTTTCTTCCATTAGTCTTTTTTTTTCACCCAGACACTATATTTTTTATATTATATCTTGGGAAATCTTCATTTTCATCTCAAATTGATACAATGACTACGTCCACTTAAGGATGTGACATCTTTTGTTTAACCAGTCCCCTGGTGTTGGATGTTGAAGTTCTTCCAATGTTGTGCTCTAACAAACAGCACTGCATCAAATATCACTGGCATGTATTTTTCAGTAAACTAAATAGGTGAGAGCTAACCACCAAACTTCGTCAAATTGACTGATTTTCGTTTTATTCTCAAAACTAGCATTAATAGTACTAGCTTTCAAATAACTACTATTGCTAAAGATAGTTTTCTGAACCTTCTCCCTACAATCAGAAACTTAAAAATATAATGATCTGAGCATTTACTTGGTTTAATACTTATGTATAATATAAAATATAACGTTATATGCCTCATGCGTTTTCTGAAAATTACAGCCTAACAGTAATTCCTCACAGAACCAACATCATTAGGAAATAACTAGCTCCAATGGAGCAAAAATTTCCAGATAATGAATCCATTTTAGAGGTGAAATTTGTTGTACTGAAATAATCTTGCATGGAAATTTTCATGTAATACTTTATGAGATGTAATACACTGTCCATTGGCTATCCTTATCTCTTGTCCTCAACATGATGATTTTAAGCATCTGTTATTAGTGTGCTGATTCTTATTAAGCCATGGAAACCTAGTTCAAGTGCTCCGATTCTAAATGGCTCCCAGTTGCTTCTGGAAACTTTTCTGCTCGCTGCAAGCTGATCGGTGCTCCGCTGGTGCCCTCTAGTGTCTGGCACTCACCACTTGGCCTATGATTTAATAAGTCCAGAATCTTTCCTTGCCATTCTCCACCGTCGCATTCGGAACTCCATGAGCACAAGAGTGATGGTCTTTTCAGTTTTGCGCATCCAGCTCCTCGCCATAGTCCGTAGCCTGCAGCTGTCACCCGTCATTAGGTGTTGGGTGAATGAATGGATGACCTAACAAAAGAAGGAGTGAACGATTAGATCCTTGTACTCCTTAGCTGAGTTCTCTTTCTGCTTTTTGCAGCTTTTTACTTTATCCACCCGGTTGCTGCTTTTAAATTCAGCAACCTTTGGTCACTGTTCATTTCTGACACTTTGCAACCTGAGAAACCCGATTTGGTATGTAAGTGTGAGCTTAAAATGAGTAAGGAAATAAGTGTTCTCCATATTTTTGGTTTATAGATTTAGTTCGTAATCTTTCTGACAAATAGCTTGAGAATTCAAAGACTTATTTTGTTTCCCTCCTGGCTCTTGTGTTCTAAATTGAGCTTCAATCAAGTGATCATTAGGTTAAAAAATGACGGCTGTTTAAATCTGCAAAAATTACTTAATTACTTTGTGGCCAACACAATTCTAAAACATATGGGACTATGGGTCACAATGGTTGCATATAGTGAGAAATTAATATATATTTATTGACAGGTGCTATGGTTTATATCTTGATGCTTTCTTAAGCTTCATGTACTCATAGGTGGAACTTTGGGGAGGGATTGGATTATGGTGATGTGATGCTCATTAGTGGATGAGTTCATAGTTAAGTGTGATGTTGGGAGGTGAAGCCGAGTGGAGAAGGTGGAGCATTGGGAGCGCGGCCTGGAAGAGTCTCTCTCTCTCTCTCTCTCTCTCTCTCTCTCTCTCTCTCTCTCTCTCTCTCTCTCTTCCCTTGATATCTCTCTGCTTCCCTCCACCGTGCCATGCCCCATTTCTTCTCTGCAATGCCTTCCTGCCATACTACCCTGCCTTGGAGCCAGCCAACTATGGACTGAAACATATACAAACTATGAGCGAAAATAAACATCTTCTCCTTTAACTTGAGTATTGGGTATTTTGCCCCAACAATGAGAAACATAACAATGACAGTAGGCAAAAGAAAAGCTTAAAGCATGTTTCTGTTATCCCTAACAATAATAGCAAATATATAGAACATTTAGAAATTCCAGACATTGTGTTCAATTTTATTTAATTTATGTCAGTTATCTTCATAAAAATCCACTGAGATACACGGTATTATTACATCAACTTTACAGGGGAGAAAATTAAGACATAGACAGATTAAGAGATTTTTCAAAGTAATATCAATCATGAATGCCAAGACCTGTCTGATTTTATTTATTTTTTGTTAGTACATGTTCACAGTGCACAGTGTTTGCATACCTTGTGGGGAGTTGGTATATGTACATAATACATCTTAATTTTTTAAAGATTATCTTTCCTTGGGGCCGGAGGGTTAGCTCAGTGGTTCTGGCGCCTGCCTCGCAAGCTCAAGGTCCTGAGTTCAATCCCCGGTAACCACATACAATGCTGGGCGTGGAGACTCACGCCCACCAGCAATCAATACCACATACTACAGTGCCAGGCGTGGTGGCTCACGCCTGTAATCCCAGCACTCGGGAGGCAGAGACAGGAGGATTGCTGAGTTTGAAGCTTGCCTAGGCTACATAGTGAGCTCAGAGCCAGCCTGAACTACAAAGCGAGACCCTGTCTCAAAAAAAAAAAAAAGATTATCTTTCCTTCCCATATCTTTTGTTCTCTCCATCTCTTAATCTCCTCCCTATATGAAAAAAATCTATCTCCCTACTTCCTATTATCTCTTTTTCATTTTGCCCTTTAATTATATTTTGGATTTCTTGTATAAGTGAAATTATGTGATATTTTAGCTTGTGTGTCTGGTTTATTTCACTCAGTATTACAGTCTCAAAATGCATGTATTTTCTACAAATGACTTGTTTATCTTTCTTTATGGCAGAGTAGTACTTTATTGTGTGTTAATTCCACATTTTCTTTATCCATCTACCTGTTGATAAATGTATACCCCAGTTCCAAGATTTAGGTATTATGAATTGTGGTGCTATAAACATGGATGTGGATAGAGTCCTGTGATATGATGCCTTTAACTCTTTTTGGAAGATGCTTAGAATGAGAATAGCTGGGTCAAATTTCTATTTTCAGTTTTCTGAGAAATTTGCATACACATTTCCTCAGCAGTTGTACTAGTTTTCATATTCACCAACAATGTAGAAGACTTCTTTTTTTGTACAGCCTCATCTGCATTTGTTGTTTTGTTTTGTTTTGTTTTTTGATGATGCCCATTCTTGCTGGACTAAATTAGAATTTCAGTATTATCTTAAGTTGCATTTCTATGCTGAGCACTTCTTCCTATACTTATTGATCATTTGTACTTCTTTTATGAATTGCTATTCATTTTGCTTGTCCATTTTTTTAGTCTTTTATTTAGTGGGGGATCTGCTTTTTTGATATATATTCTAGATAATACTCCTCTGTCTGAAGAATACTTAGTGAAAAAACTTTCCCACTCTGTAGGCTATCTTTTCACTCTATTGGTTATTTCCTTTGCTGTACAGAAACTTGTAAATTTGATATGATTCCACTCATGGATTCTGTTTTCTGTGCAATTGGGGTTCTGTTCAGAAAGTCCTTGCCTCTGAGAGTTTTACCTATGTTATCTTCCAGTAGATTGTTTCTGTTTTCACATTTAGTTATTTGATGATCTATTTTGGTTTTATGTTGGTAAAAAATATGAATCTAGGTTCAGTTTTCCACATGTGGATAGCTGGTTTTCCAAGAACCATTTGTTATTTATTTATCTATTTATTTTTATTTTTACTTTTTTTGAGACAGGGTCTCGCTTTGTAGTTCAGGCTGGCTCTGAGCTCACTATGTAGCCTAGGCAAGCCTCGAACTCAGCAATCCTCCTGTCTCTGCCTCCCGAGTGCTGGGATGACAGGCGTGAGCCACCACTCCCGGCACTGTGATACGCAGTATTGATTGCTGGTGGGCGTGAGTCTCCACGCCCAGCACTGTATGTGGTTACTGGGGATCGAACTCAGGACCCTGCGCTTGCAAGGCAAGTGCTGGAACCACTGAGCTAACCCGCTGGACCCCCAAAAACCATTTGTTAAAGAGGCTATCTTTCTTCCACTGTGTGTTTTTAGGCCGCTTGTTAAAGGTCTGTGTGATTTGGGGACCATGGTCATAGTTGCTAAACAACCTGGACTCCTGACACTTTGAGTTTCATCAGAGAGGCAGATAAACATACACGAAGCCATCAGGACTTCTCCAAACATGACAGCTCATAGCATGGACGCTTGTAGCTCTCTCTCACTCATCTTTTACTTCTTCCCGAGCTCTCCAGCCACATGGAGCAGTTTCCTGTTCCTGCAACGTTCGCAACTCATTCCTGATCCAGGGCCTTTGTGCTGGGTGTTCCTCTGCCTGGAATGCTCTTCTCTGAGGAGTATCCATGGCTTCCTTCCTTTCATTTAGTTCTGATTCACTTTGTCATCTTAGAGAAAACCTTTCTTGGCTACCCTACTAACATAGCACCCCCCACACACACATTTTATCTGACCGTAACCTGCTTTATTCTCCATATTTTATCATTACCTAACAAGATATTTATCTTTTTACGTCTTTCTTTCTTTCTTTCTTTCTTTCTTTCTTTCTTTCTTTCTTTCTTTCTTTCTTTCTTTCTTTCTTTCTTTCTCTTCTTTCTTTCTTCTTCTTTTCTTCTTTTGGAGACAGGGTCTTTCCTTGTAGTTCAGGCTGGCCCTGAGCTCACTATGGAGCCCAGACAAGCCTTGAACTCAGCAATCCTCCTGTCCCTGCCACCTGAGCTCTGGTATTACAGGCATAAGCCACCATGCCCGGCTATCTATTTAATTTTCATTGTCTGTCTCTTCCAGTCTCTTCCCTCCAGGAAGCCTCCAGTGCTGCAAGAGCGTCTAGCACACAGTAGTACTGAACACGTACACGTCAAGAGAACCCATTCATTTATGACACGTCAATATTAACTGACATATATTGAAAAGCAGTAATGTGCCAGGTATTTTGCCAGATGCTGTATATTATGGTGTCATGTGTTACAGCTCTGTGGTATAGCTGTATTATTTTATTTTCATTTTACAGACCTAGATAAGGAATTCAAACGCAGAGCTCTTAATTAAATGCTCCTGGGCAGTGAGTGGTTGAGCAAGGATCTGAATCCCACAACCGGACTTACACACATGATCCTTCCTGCTGTTAATCATATCCTGGAGTTCATTCTGCCTGGGTTTATTTTTCTTGCAGAGCAATAGTCTATATTTCCATGGGGCTTGTGTGGTGTGCGTGGTGGGGGGATAGTTTCTCTTGTAGTACTTTCTCATTTTTGTACTGATCATATTTCAATAAATTTCAGCAGGCAGGAAGAGACCTGCATCTTGAGTTTTTCAAGCTGTAGCCTGGCACCCAGAGCCTGGCTTCACAAGGGTCGGGACATGGAGCAGCAGCTTGTCCAGTGTCAAATATCATCTGGGGACGATAGATTTCACCTGGGGACCTTCAACTCTCCCTGCTTTTCTCTAGCTACATACAACAGATGTTTTACAAGGAACAAATAATTCTGTGAGCAGAAATGAGGCAGTGAGGAATCTGAAGGCGGGAGAGATACTATATTCTTGTTCACCTCATTAGTGCAGGAAAGCTTGTTCTCGTGCAAAGAGTTTTCCAAATTTCTGATGACATGTCGACAGGTTTTTGTTTTCTCTAGGGCCGCGTTTGCAATCTGTTTTCCTTGAGTAGCCAATTGCTGGAAGTTACATCATGTGCTCCGGCAGTAGGCAATCCCGGAGCCCCTTCCGTAGACTCAGGGTGCTCAGAAGGGGGAAGTTTTTCACGGCAAACCCATTCTACTCACCTTTGTTACTCTCAGGGGAAGGACTGGGGAAAGCAAATTAGAACAACTCAGAATTTACACAGCTCTGCGTCCCACAAGGCGTCAAGATGGTCTGGGATTTTATCAAACAGAAAATGTTTGTGGGAAGTAGGTTTTGCAGAGGCTGGAGGGGAGGGAAAGAGATGGAGAAGGGAAGATGTTCACCAAAGTGTACAAAATTCTCATTAGACTGCAGAAATAAGTTTTAGAGATCAGTTGTACTACATGATGACCAGCCATTAATAATGTATTGTATATTTCAGAATTGATAAAAATTATATTTTTTACATTCTAACCGGAAAAAAGTGATAAAATGTTGGAAGTGATGCATGTATTAATTACTGTACCTTAATCTGATCTTTACATATTGCATATATGTAAAAGTATCACACTGTATTCCATTAATACATATGAATGTTATGTCAATTAAAAATAAAATACATTTTAAAACTAGAAAAATGATAAATTGGTGAGGTGATGAAAGTTAACTAGCATGAAGATCAAAACATCACCTTGTACTTCATAAATATTATTTGTCAAGTGAAAATTTAAAATAACCGTACTCACTTGCAAAAAATAAAAATAAAATGTTCTGGCATTTCTTTATTAACCTCGTTGCTGCTGTAGCATCAGCTTTGCTTTTCCCCCTCATCCTCCAAACACTCATAAGCTCGTGCGAGAGGAGGGAGGCAGCTTTGGGCCCTGACATCTCTCGTCTGGGTAATACCGAAGCTGTGGAGATGATCGCTGAAGGAAGGGAACGTGCTGCACGGCCCGAGGGCCAGTTCCTGAGGAGTCGGCCTGAAGGACTCCAGGGAACCAGCCGTTGTGGTGCAACCACTTTGCTGTGGGAAACACGGAGGTCATTACCCACACCCATGCGGGAGGCGTCATTATCCACACTCCATGGCTTTCAGAAAAGCGGAGGAGACACCTGGAGGATATACTAATAAGTGAAATCAATAGATCACAGATAGACAATTTCCGGACCTTCTCTTTGGCATGAACACCTGTAGATGCAAATGAGCTCTAGAAAGTAGGACAGCTTTTATAGAGTGGAAAATTGCTATAGGAAACTTGGTGTGCGAATGTGATGAGGGGAAGGAATAAATATGATACAGAAAGAAAATAAAAGAGCATGTATAAAGGGGGAGAGGAGGGGTGGGTGGGTAGGGACATGGGTAAAAATAAGAATTAACTTTTGTCATATACAAAATGTACAAATTCCCCAATGTTATACATGATTTTGAGATGTATATAAATTGTACCAATAAAGAATTCAATTTAAAAAAAAAAGCGGAGGAGTCCAGAAAGGTCGATAGTAAATCCAAGGTCACACACCTGATCCACTTGTTTTTTTTTTTAAGCCTTCATTGATCTCTTATATATTTATAAGAAAGAAAAATCCAAACTTCCTTCCAGGGCCCTTAATACCTTAATACTGCCTGTCTGCACATGGCGTCCTTGCCGTTTTCAATCTATTCTTGTCACCTGTCTGCTCATTTTTTCATTTCTGCTCAGGTAGGGGCTCCTCCTCAGAATTCTGCCAGCTTTACTCATCTTCCGTGATGCCACAGTTCGCCACAAACACAAAATTGACCATCATTTCTAGACTAACACTCTTCCAACCCACACAGAATCAAGGCACAAATTCTGAAAGGAATGACGACACCCAGTACTGAAAGGAATGTTAGTACCCAATACTTCATCCTCTTGCCGTGAATCTCTCCCCGTAACCTTTTCTTCCGGAACTGTTCTATCTAATTTAGCAGCCACTAGCCCTGTGAAGCTATTTATTTAAAGTATTGAAAGTTAAATAAAATGACAAAATTCAGTTCTCTAGTCACATTAACAATATTTCAAGTTCTCAATAGTCCAACATGGCTACTGGCTTCTGTGGTAGTGCAGATTGTGGAAAAAATATTTATTTGTATAGTTAATGTATACAACATGATGTAATAGGCTACCTGCAGATAGGAAACAGGTTGTTATAGTGAAGCAAATGAACATAGCCATCATCTCATTCATTTCTTTCCATGGCAGGGGCAGCTAAAATGTCATTTAGCACAGATCCTATATATAGTATAATTTTATTACCTATTGTCTTCACATTGTACATTAATCTCTGCATATTAATCCTACTTAACCAATACTTTGATAGTATAAATTTACAGAATATATTTATTGATATAGCTGTAAGTTGCACACAACAGATGAAGCAAGAAGCAGTTGGGTAACTGTGCCAGAGGTGCTTTTTCAACATAATGGGACAAGTAACTATAAAGCCACTCTGAGAGAAGAAACTCTCTGCAGGAATAGTACTAATTTGTCCAGGAAATGGCCCTCTTCTAGCTTCTTGGTCTAAAAAAGATGCTGAAAGTTTCAGAAAGACATTAGCTATTCATAGACACTAGTCAGTAGCTCAGTGGGATGACACTTCATTTTGTCATAGAAAACTGTACAGATAACTTTCTCTTGTCCCTCCAGATCCATTTTCCACCCTTGTTTGTCTTGTAGTCCTATCTCCCTGGCTGTCTTGCTCCCTGGCTTCTAGTTGAGTTTAGTATATAGAAGACACCAGCCAGGAAGTCGGAGGGCAGGAAGAAAAAGAACTTGAGGGTTTTGTTCTCTCTGCTTCTTGAATCACAAGCCATAGCTCTGGAAATGACTGCATTTCTCCATCTCCAGCCATAATTCCTGAGATAAGGCTCCTCTTCCATCAAGGTAACTCATGCCAATAATGCATTCCTACCTCTTATCTCTTCAGGCCTATGGCTAGTAATTGCTTCCCTAGTTTTATTGGCACCTGGATATTTCACTCTCCTTTTGGGTTCTCTTAACCCTTGTATACACCTTCATAGAAATTCCTTCCATAAAATTCTCTTTCAGTAACTATTTGAAGTTGTTATCTGTTTCCTTTTTTTTTTTTTTTTTTTTTGAGACAGGGTCTTGCTTTGTAGTTCAGGCTGGCCCTGACCTCACTATGTAGCCCAGGCAAGTCTCAAACTCAGCGATCCTCCTGTCTCTGCCTCCCAAGTACTGGGATTATAGACATGAGCCACCACGCCCAGCTATCTTTTGCTTTTAAGATCCTGATTCACACTGCATCAAATTCTGCACTGTCTTCTTTGGGGATCTGCCTCTTCTCCAAGTTAATGTATTCACAGATTTTGTCACAAGACACTATAGAGCAGGGGCTTGAAAATTATAAGAAAGGGTCCAGGAACATCCTCCCACCACCTGTCTTTGTAAATAAGATTTTATTGTACTTCAGTCATATCTATATATCTATATATATATATATATATATATATACATATTATCTGTGGATGGCTTTTGCAGTATAGCAACAAAGTTGAGTAGTTGTGAAAAGCTTTCACTATCTTCAGAAACAGACTACCAGTTCTTGCAGTGGAATGACATATACTTCCTCTAGATGTACTCTTTAGCTGTATTGCTTTCTGATCCTATAGATGTATAATATCACACTGCCTTTGCCAGTAATGACCCTACATTGATGCTGTTGAGTAAATACGTTATCAAGAAAAAATTATAAGGCATGGCAACAATGATGTGGATGGAAGTCTAAGCTCTTCATTTACTGGGAAAACTCAAGGAAGGTTTTAGAATTCTCTAAAACAGCTTGGCTTCTTACTCTGTAAAGAGAGAATAATAGGACCACTTCTCTTTCTACAGACTTGGGATTGAAGAATGTAGAAGATGATATGTTAGCAAAGGCTTCATCCAGATCTTAGCCCAGGTGGATGAATGCTTCCCAACAATTTGTCATTCATACCCCCAAATTTTGTGCTAAGAGGTGGAAAAAGAAAGGTTTATAAGATACAGTCTTTTGCCTCAAAGAACTCATAGTTATCATGAGAAGGATGGCTTCGTTGTTGAAATTTTCTCATGTTTGAGAAAATTTAGTGACAATGCTCCCAACTTACCCAAACTTGTTGTCATCCAATCAGATACTAAGGTCCCTGTTCTGTTCAAGGTGATTTGTGCTCTCTTTGAAGGTATCTTCAGGGTCACCCAATTTCATTGGTTCAAGGGAAAACATGCAGCTACTGTGGAATATTTTTCATCTAATATGTGGTTCATTTACTGGAGTTTCATGCTTCTTCTGAAGTAGCATCTTGCACCTCTCAAAATCATTAAAATGATCCCCACATACTTATTGGCATTCCAGAGGAGATTTAGTGACAATGCTGAGCTGATGGAAGGGTCTTATGCATCATGAATATGAATATAATTATTCAAATTGCTCTGGTAGCTGTTGAAGATAAAAGGAAATGTTTTATTTTGTGTTCATTAAGCACTAGAGGGTATGTTTCCCAGGCTGCCGACTCATTATGCCTGTTATGGTTAATGGGAGTTAAATTCCAATATCATACCAAGGGGGAGAAATGATCCCTCAAGTATTTGGAAACTTTTTCTCCAAATTGCAGATCAAAGCTAGGTTATGAACTTCTCTGGTGTCTTGCTAATAGATTAGACTAACTGCATTCTTTGAATTTTTTTCTCCAAACCTGAGCATTCCTTACATAGAAATGATTACAGAAATGTTGTAAGTATGAAAGATTACGAAGTCTACTAGAGCCAGCTGCCATTATGGGTTTTCCCTGCAGGAGAGAAAAATTAACATTGCACAAATGTCTGTTCTAAATCGGGAGCTTTGTTTATGCCCTCTCACTTATGTTTGACTGAACCCCAATGAGATGTCATACGAGGAAACTGAGGCCCAGGATTGTTAGGTAAATCAAAAAACTGATAGAAGTAAACAACAAGCTCAGGGCATCCTGGTTCAGAAACATGTTAACCCCATTGCTTTGGGGTCTCCTAGGTGTCAACGACATAGTCTATGACAAATTCTGCCTATGAGACTGGAGTGGATATCCAATTATAGCAAAATCCGAGCTTAAAAAAAAAAGGATTAAAGAGATGTGAGCAGTTTGTGTGAACCCATACAAACTAGCTGCTGATGTGATTTTTTTTTTTTTGAGATAGGATCTCACTTTGTAGTTCAGGTGGGCCCAGAGGTCATTATGTAGCCTAGGCAAGCCTCGAACTCAGCAATACTCCAGCCTCTGCCTCCTGAATGCTGGAATTACAGGTGTGATTCACCATGCCTAGCATTGTGGTATGTGGTGCTGATTGCTGGTGGGTGTGAATCACCATGCCCAGTATTGTATGTGATTACTGGGAATTGAACTAGGGACCTTGCGCTTTCTAGACAGTCACCAAAACCACTGAGCTAAATCTCCAGCCCCTTGATGTGACTTTTTTGTTCCTCTTTCATAAACCTGCTCATAAGAAAATGAATTAATTCTAGGTCACTGTGAGTAAGTAGCTAGATGTTATGATGTATGTGTGAAATTGCTCCCAGTCTCATGTATTGAGGGTTTGATCTCTAAGATCTGAGACTTAGGAAAGTAAGTGAATCACTAGGGCACTAATGGATCATCATTAACCCTCATCAGTGAATTAAGTCATTCATGAGTTCATAGCAGAATGGGTTTTTAGAAAGTGGCACCAGTTGAAGGAAGTTGGTCACTGAGGTTGTGCCTATGAAGGGTGTTTGCTGTCTCCAGCCCTATCTTCTCTCTTTATTGGCTACCAGGAAGTGCACAGATTTCCTTCAGCATGTATTTCCACCATGATGTTTCTACCTTGAAGTCACCTTCCCACAAATTTAAACTTCTGAAACTGTGAGACAAATACATCTTTCCTCCTTTAGGTTATATATAGTCCCAGCAATGAAAAAGTGACGAATATGCTAAGGAAATGCCTCATTCTCTGATTTGGAGTAGAGAAGAAGCATATGCAGAGGTGAGGAAATGTGGGCACAAATGAGCAAGTTGTTGGGTTGGAGCCTCAGAATGCTCTGGGATGAGAAGCTCCACCATATCTGTCACTTCTTTATAGAGAAGACTTCTAGTAACTTCCAGGATAAAAATCCTAGGAAGTTCAACCCATGCAGATTTTCATGAGATCTAAAACAAAATGGCTTTTCTCTGGCATAAGACTTGTTCTTTCATTGTCACTGACGATGGGAGAGAAAATTAATCACCGGATTCTTCACACCATCTTTTTCTCTGACCATTCTGGGCTGTATGCAGGACAAGGCTCAGCTCTGTATCTTCCTTCCAAGTGCCATGTGCTGAGCCTGAGAAATTTTTGTTGCTCCCCTTTGTGCTGTTGTTGGCCTGGCTCTGTCTGGAGTGAAATGTGGTCCCTGAAGGACATGGAAATGGATCTGCTCAGCAATGCTCGGAGCAACAGACGACTCTGCCGAGACCCTACCTGGAAGGCTGTGCTAAACTCAGAGCACCTAATTACCAGCCAGGAACAGACAAATGGATTGGGTGTTTTGGGAACAGCAACAAGAGTGATGAAGAAGGACAAGTTGATTTATGAAGAAAGATTAAAAGAGCTGAATAGGTAAAGCTCAGTAAATGATGATGTGAAGGAACCCAGGGAACCATCGCTTTATATCTGAAGGTTATAAACAGTCAGCAGAGTAAGAATTATTTTGGCTAGATCCAAGAAATATAACAGAGTAATGAAAAGAAATTCATGATAATAATGGACTGTAATTTTATTCCTAGTCCCAAACTAAGAACCCTCAAAACATTTCACAGCTAAGTGTAATGTGCATTCTACAACAGCGTATATTTAGACACTAAACCAGCTTATAATTTAGCTAAATCTTTATGAAGAAATCATATTTAGGGAGAGGGTGGTGAGCACTTTGTATGTAAAGGGCAAAGATTTGGCTGTGGTTTGCTTGCTACCCACTCACATGTTGGTGTAGTTGGAGATCGACATTGCCTTGTATAAAAAAAGAGCACTTCTGAAGTTTTCTGAAGCACACACACAATTCAACCCTCCTTTTACAGAAATAGAAGAGGGATCTTTATTGAGAGAGGGTAAGGGCCAGAAACTGTGAAAGACTTCTATAGTTTAGCTTTAACCTGGTCTCGGGTTTTCGGACATCTTAGGTGGGAAATAGAAAAATGTAGCGTAGATTTGGGGTGAGCGGGCTTGTGAACAACAGAAATTATGGCTCAAAGTCCAGGAGGTTGGGAAGTCCAAAAGCAAGGCACCAGCTGGTTCAGTGTTTTGGAAGGGTCAGCCTTCTCAGGAAGTTACCATCTCACTGTCCTCACATGATGAAAGGGGCAAGCAAGCTCTTTTATAAAGAAAGGCACTAACCCCACACAGGAGGGTTCAGCCTTCATGATCTTGTCACCTTCCACACATCCCCTCTTAAAACCATCACCTCGGGCTGGAGGATTAGCTCAGTAGTTCCAGCGCCTGCCTCGCAAGCCCAGGGTCCTGAGTTTGATCCCTGGTAACCACATACAATGCTGGGCGTGGAGACTCATACCCACCAGCAATCAATACCACATACCACATACCACAGTGCTGGGCATGGTGGCTCATGCCTATAATCCCAGCACTCGGGAGGCCGAGACAGGACGATTGCTAAGTTCGAGGCTTGCCTGGGCTACATAGTGAGCTGAGGGCCAGCCTGAACTATAAAGTGAGACCCTGTCTCAAAAAAAAAAAAAATCACCTCAGGGATAGATAATTCGGCATATGAATTTTGGGGGACACTAATAGGCAATAGCAATTGAAGTATATTTTGTGCAGGCAACACATGCCAGAGGCATCAGGTATTTGTAATTAGTGGCTAAGAAGAGTTGTCCCAGATTTATAAATTTCCCCATAATGAGATCATTACTTTATACACTTATCCAGTCTTCCGTGAAGAGTTTCTTTAGAGTTCCTTTTGACTTTCTATAAGTCTGCGCAATGTAGTAGGCTTCACTGTTTCAAGTAGATGGGAGAGGGGAAAGAGAACTTTACTGTTTTGCTTTTTTCTGCCTTCCATCTGGTTAAGATTCTTAATGGCCATATGCATGGCTGGTAATGTGTTTTCCAGCCTAAGTTTTAACCAATGATCTTCATTTTGCAATATATTGATGTATCAAGAGGACCCAGAGGTTTCTTCCTCTAGCTCCCTTACTGACTGGTATTAACATTACTTTTATTTTTTCATTAATGCAGAGTGAACAATACACTAGGTAGTAATATGTGCACCTGGAGGAACCAGGCAGTCCTTTTTTAAAGGCCTCATAAGAGTTTTTGCAGGAGGGCTGGAGGGTTAGCTCAGTGGTTCCAGCGCCTGCCTTGCAAGCGCAGGTCCTGGGTTCGATCCCCGGTAACCACATATAATGCTGGGCGTGGAGACACGCCCACCAACAATCAACACCGCATACCACAATGCCGGACGTGGTGGCTCACTCCTGTAATCCCAGAACTCCTGAGGCAGAGACAAGAGGATTGCTGAATTCGCGGCGGCTTGCCTGGGCACATAGTGAGTTCAGGGCCAGCCTGAACTACAAAGCGAGACCCTGTCTCAAAAGCAAAAAAAAAAAAGAGTCTTTGCAGGAAAGGTGAGAAGCTGAACCACACGTAAAACTGTTGTTTTAGGAAGTAAAATCACAATGTAAGGGTAACTGGGTGGGAGCCACTTATTTCATTGGCAAGAAGTACAGGGGTGATGTTGAGCTACAGGTAGTCCAGAATGAAGCAGCCACAGAAATAGCACCTCCGGAGCCACTGGGAGCCCTGTGTGGTGGAGAGAACATTTGGGGTTGACTTTTCCTCTCCTAGAAATGGAACTCTCATTCCACATTCAGAGTTGACACATTGTTTGCAAACAGCTTCCTTTGCCCATCGGTTTAGCAGAAAGGTCAGCCTGCTTAATTGCACTGTTGCCTATGAGTGGGGGAACAAATGATAAAAGATCAAAGATTCGGAGCTCAGTGACTTTCTACATTTGGAATTATTCCCTTTCTTTGAGGACCTCCTCCCATCTCCTTTATAACCCAGAGGCCCTTGGAAAGGTCAAAGTAGAAATGAGAGAACAGAATCCAGGTCCCAGTCAAAATGTCTCTGAAAAGAAGGCATTAAGAGAGCCCACCTCAAGCACTTGCTGCAGACTTCCCAGACCAAGTAGGTATTGACTAAATGGTCACTTTCTATCTTGTGCATCCAGGTTTTCCCTTCCTTCTTCCCTCTCTTCCTCCTCCCCTTCCTACCTCTTTCTTTCTTTTTTCTTTCCTTCTTTTCCTTCCTCTCTCTCATCTACTGCCCTTTTCTGCCCTCCTCTCCCCTCTTCTTTCCTTTCCTCTCTTCCCCATCCTCCCTACTACTTTTCCTTCCTTCCTTCCTTCCTTCCTTCCTTCCTTCCTTCCTTCCTTCCTTCCTTCCTTCCTTTTGGTCTTTCACTTGGGAATGAGGAAAGTTCATTCATTCTGAATGAAGGGAGAATATATGGATAGTGTTATTCAAAATGGTTTGGCCCATTTCCTGTAAGTTATTTGAGAAATAGACTAAATAATACTTCAAGATGAACTTTCATTTTCTATTTTCTAACTGACTTACTTTCTTTTCAATTTTTTAGGAAATATTTTTGTTGGAAATTTTTCAAGTCTTGCATTCATTCATTCATTATTTATTTATTGAGACAGGGTCTCCCCACACCTGGCATTGTGGTATGTGGTACCAGGGATCAAACTCAGGACCTTGCACTTGCCAGGCAAATGCCAAAACCACTGAGCTAAATCCCTGGACTCATTTTCAATTCTAGAACCACGTTAACACTCCTGAGTGCCCTGATTGCTGAATAAAGATTGGTTTCATAGCCAGAAAAGGCAGAAAGGAAGGCAGAAACAGAATCAGTAGACATTTGTTCAATGTTACTTTCCTATAGATTTAAAACTAGTCTTCTTTATCACACTTGGCCAAGTAAATTGTACCCCTATACATTCATTGGTTGCGGTGAATCTCCTGCTTGTTTATGTTTTTGTTTAAATCTAGGCTTCTTCATTGTTCAGTTTGATCATGTGGCACCCTGCATAAGTGACTCCCTTCTGGTTTGGTTTCCTCTGTTGGGAGCTAGTACAGAAGGTGAATTCAAAACAGTGTCCTTCCATGCGTTGTATTTAACCGATTCTATATTTTATGAAAAAGTTATACAGATGGATTTATTTTGATTCCCAGAATGATGAATGACAGGCAGTGCTGGAATGCATAAAGGTTCATCATGATTTAGGCATTGCTGCTGCCTCAGGGAATGGCCTTCAACTAATTCAGGACTCAGAGGGAAAGAAATATATTTGTTCAAGTCAGATGTCACAGTTATTTGTTCATCCTGCATCTGCCCAGGAAATAAAGCCAGAGATTGACAATCACAAGATGTGTAGCGTTTTGATAATTTTAATTGGGTTGTAGATGTATATATGTTTTCTGCGAAAATGATTTTTTGAAAATTAATTTTATTTTTACTTGACAGAAAATAATTGCATATATTTTGAGGTACAATATGATGTTTCTATATGTGCCTACACTGTGGACTGTTTAAGGTAATTAATACATTCATCACTTTACATACTTATCAGTTAAAGATAGTTTGGGGGCAGTCATTCTATTCAGATGATAACAGACTATGTGAAAGCTGTCTATAAGGGAAAATGGAGCTGTAGTTTTAATGGAAAACTTAAAGAGGAGGAAGACTGTGGAGGAATAGGAAAAATAAGTATTTTGGAATCAGATTTTGCTTTAAATCCTGAGTCTGCTGCTTCTTTGCTATTGGAAACTACACAAATAGATGCTGAAAGCTTCAGTTACAATGTGTTCATCTGCCCAGTCATGAGAACTCAGTAAAATGGCTATGTAAACCTGGCATTTGAAACACTCATTTGGCTTCAGTGTCCTTCCCCTCTCTCACCCCTTCCATTCATGTGTGTGTTGGATATATATAACCCACGGTAATGGAGGAAGGCCTGATTAGTGTGCCAGAGTGCACCTCCAGATACTCCACTCACAGGGCGTGGATCAGCCGAGAGACACCTGAGGCCTTCAGGACACTAAAGGGGTCTTTGAGCAGCTGTTTACTACATGCCAACTTCAATGGGTCAGTCATTTAATGCTTTACCTGTCTCCACAGATGCTGTGTTACTATGGAGAAGTTGGCCAGACTTGGAGGTGAAGAGGAAGGATGAGCTGTCATGGGACCCTGCCATCCATGGCTTTGTGAGTCTTCTTGGATGGGGAATGAGAGCCCTTGTAAGTTCCCGATATGGGAGGTGTAGGGTACTGCACTATATTGTGTAACCTTTACAGAAATCTCTACCCTCAGTGTGATGAGAGAAACCACAGACTCTATGGATCACTGAAATACCTGCAGTTAATGTCCTCCTATCCTCCCAGAGCCAGGGTGCCGAGCAGCTATGCCCTCCCTGCTTTGCAAAGGCAAGTACTCATTTTTCCTTTGCACAAAGGCAAAACCCTTCCTTCTACTTTCTCCTATTTCCTCCACAATCCTTTCAGACTTGTCCATAGTTTTCCTCCTTAAACTCAAGTCGGTTTTGTTTGTTTGGTTGGTTGGTTGGTGCCAGGGATCAAACTCAAGACCTTGCTTTTGTCAGCTAGGTGCGGTGAACTCAAGTTTAAAAAAAATTACAAATGGCAGGCCAGAAATTTAGCTTAGTGGTTCCAGACCTGCCTAGTACTAGTCTGGGGTTTTAATTGCTCCTGTTTTTCTAGGACTTCAAGTACATTATTAGGTTATTACATCCAATTTTGTTTTTGTGATATGGGCATTCATAGCTATAAACCTCCCACTGAGGAAGCTTTGTGTCCCATAGGTTTTGGTATCGGGTACTAGCATTATTGTCTAGCAAATTTCTTTTTCTTCCTTGATTTCATCTGTGACCCACTGATGATTCAAAAGTATAATATTTAGTTTCAATACATTTGCATAATTTCTGTTTTCTTTTGTCATAAATTTCTAGCTTCCTTGCACTATGATCTGATAATGAGGGTGGTATAATTTCTATTCTTTTGCATTTACTTAAGCCTGCTTTATAGAAGAATCTGTATTCTGTTATTTTTAGGTAAGATATTGTCATTTTCTATTAAGTCCCTTTGTTTGAAGGTTTTGTTCAACTCTAATATTTCTTCTTTTTTTTGTCTAGTTGATCAGTCTCTTTGTGAAAGTAGTATATTGAAGTAACTCAGTATAATTATATTTGTATTTATCTGATCTTTTTGTCTAACGATATTTATTTTATGGAGTTGGATATTCTACTATTTGGTGCAGATATGTTAGTAATTGTTATATTGTCTTGATGAATTATTTCCTTAACCAATATATAGTGACCTTTTTTTGCCCCTTCTGATCAGCTTTGGGTTGAAGTCCACTTTGTCTGAAAAAAGGATAGCTACATCTGTTTCTTTTTCAGGTTCCTTTTGCACATAATATCTTTCTCATCCTTTACTATTTTAGTCTATGAATTTCTTTCTGGGTTAAATATGTTTCTTATATGCAGCATACTTTGGATTTTATTTCTTGATTCATTTTGCCAACTCTTCTCTTTTTTTTTGAGACAGGGTCTCGCTTTGTAGTTCAGGCAGGCTCTGAGCTCACTATGTAGCCTAGGCAAGCCTCTAACTCAGCAATCCTCCTGTCTCTGCCTCCTGAGTGCTGGGATTACAGGCGTGAGCCACCACGCCCGGCCCAACTCTTCTCTTTTGACTAGGGAAGTGACATTCAAGGTGGAACAGAGAAGGAGGGTTCATGATTTCATCATGCTACTCAGAATGGTATGTAATTTAAAACTGAAATCCTTATTTCTGGAATTTTCCATTTTATATTTTTGGATGACTGACTTCAGATAAGTAGAGCTGCAAAAACTGAAACCATAGATAAGGAAAGACTACTTGAATACAATCTCATCTTTGTCTTTGTATGATACTTTCAGTTAGACATTTGTTCCAAAGCTTTTTATAGGAGAAACTGTTTCTTTTGAATATACCCCTGTGTTGAGATATGTCTTAAACAAAACATGGCAGTTAAATTCAAGGAAAATAGTCAATAGCTGTTTATTGTGCTCTGAACATTGGGTGAACAATTTTATGACCATTCCCTCACTGAACCCTTGCAACAATCTCACATTTAATCCCATTTCATAAGGAAGAAATCAAAGACCAGTACGAGTTGGTAATACATGCTCTCATGAAGCTGTCTCATAGGCCACAATGCTGGGGTTGCATAGAAGTCTAGTCTGACTGAATCCAGAGGTGAAGCTCTTGTCTTCCTTCCTAGAACTCTGTCCCTTGTCTGTTGTAGAGTGTGCTGTATCTTTGGAAGTGGGTTGTACTTGTCGCTCCCAACATAGAGTTTTGGGAGTCTTTCTGTGGTGGGGCTTAGCATGCAGTGGGTGTTTAGTAGTGTTTGTGGAACAAGTGTATCCTCTAAGTAGTGTATACGTGTTGATGCACACCATGATCCTGTGTTGAGCAAGAGGGTAGGTTAGTCTTCCTTGGTTTTAAAATTCTGTAGGCTTTATGAGTCAAGGCCTCTCCAGTACAAAATTCCACACTTTAATGATTTCTCAGAAGACTTCCAATGCCTAAGAGAAGTGCCCATTCACACAAAACTCAGAAAGATAAATACAAGCAAAGAAAATCAGCAAATTTAAAACATGGTCACATGTAGGAATACATATATAATTGTCATTTGAGGACAGAAATAAAAGGATGTCAGGTTCCTAGATTGAATACTCTAAAGAATACTTTAGTTGACTTTTGATGAGTTTAAAAGAAGTCAACCACATCCCATCAATAAAATCAGAACAGCAGGGAACACAGAGCGGGACGATGGGTGCAGTCCATCACAACACAAGATCACTTGTTTCCTTAAAATCAGAGGCTGAAGTCTGGGGGAGATGAATAGTAAAAACAACACTGGAAGAAATTTTCAAGCCATCTAATCTGTCCCCCTCAATCATCTGAGGCAGGTTAATTTTACTTTGAAGGACCCCCCAGGAAAAGACATCCTGCAACTTCTCTTCTGGTAGAGCCATTATGGTGTTAACAGCTCTCACTTGCTGGGAGTTAAATCCCCCTCATTCATCACCTGCCACAGCAAACACCAGTTGATGGACTCTATTTAGTAAGGATTTATGCCACTACCTACTTCCAATATGGTGGTGAGGCAGTTCACTAGCAGAGTTGGCTCCGACTTCAGAAAAGGATGCCTAAAAACCCAACTGTGTGTGATAAGCTGCCTGGAGGAATGAGCAAGGGTGGCCTTCAGTGGTGAATATCTGGGTTGGACTGAACATCATTGGAATAAGGGGCAGAGTAGAGAGCTTGAGATGCTGCAGCTGGTGCAGCGCAAAAGAAATGCTTGCAAGGCACTTTGGAATAGTTTAGAGAAATAAAAAGGAAAGCAGAGAGGGTTATTCTAACCCATGAATTTGAGGAAGGGCTCATGCTAAAAGGACCTAATTTATAATCTGTGCCACAGAGGAATGTGTAATCTATATAGGGAAATAAGTGACATGGACTGTTCTAAAGTTGAATGAATAAATGACATTAAAAAGCGAGTCCCAGTGGTAACAGGAAGAAAGGACCTGCTGAAAAGGGAGAACTCATGAATCTAGTGGTGACAAAAGTCAGAGAAAAAGGCAGCCTGGGCAGGGAGGTAGGGCAAGATAGGAAGTGGCACTGACTGCAGGAAGGAGGCGGCTCCCTATCAAGTAGCTCAACATGCTTGTCTTTTGAGAAAATGGTCTCATCAGTCTTGGTGACGGTACTACACTGACCTTTAAGGCATCACTACATAAAAGTTTTTCATGCTGACAGGCTGAAAGAAAATGCAAATGTAGAAAGAAACGGAGTTAACTGAATGGAAGTGGTTTAGAGGCAATCTAGAGTATAAAAACACAATGTGAGTGATTTGGAAGCTAGAAATATTCCTTCTCTTCATTAAAAGGAAGATTGTTTCAATCACAGTATCGCTATTATCACTATTCCTAACACTACTTAATTAAACTGGGATCTGAGGCACTTTACCAAGACCAAATTCCAGAACAGGTATCATTGTAGGTGCTTGAAACAAAGACTGCACAATTCCTTCAGAGCCAGAAAACAACCCAGCAAGGAAGGAAATGGAAAAGTGAAAGAAGATAGAAGGCTCCTCCATGTGAACTTTTGTGTGCCCTGTACTTTAATGGGAAGTTGGGACTTAGATTGAAAATGAAGTGATGGGGCCGGGGATTTAGCTCAGTGGTTCCTGTGTCTGCCTTGCAAGCACAAGGTCCTAAGTTCAAGTTCCAATAACCACATACCACAGTGCCAGGTATGGTGACTCAAGCCTGTAATCCCAGCACTTGGGAGGCAGAGGTAGGAGGATTGCTGAGTTCCAGGCTTGCCTGGGCTACATAGTGAGCTCAGGGCCAGTCTAAACTACAAAGCAAGACCCTGTCTCAAAAACAAAAAACAAACAAAGAAGTGATGGATGGATGGATGGATGGATGGATGGATGGATGGATGGATGGATGGATGGATGTGTGTATTTAGAATTAGAGTTTAGTGTAAAAAGTTACCTGGGATAGTTACAAAAGATAAGGTGTGGGAAGGAATAGTGACAGTCCCGTCATTACCTATGTCTTACAGATAGCTTCCTAGGCTCTGACCAGTCCCATAACCTTAGGGGCAGACCTTGTTTAGTGTTAGTTAAGTAACTAAACCTCTGGGCAGCTTTTGCTCCAGCTGCCTACCTCTTTTCTTTCTATATGACAGCTCACATGCCCCATTTTCCATATTTCTCTCCAGCCATCCCCTCTTAGACTTGCTAACTGACTTCCCTCTCCCTGAGCTGTAAATGTTGGTGTCATCCAGCCCCCATCCTTGTTCCTATTCTTATCTCATTCACTACTTTCTCCCTTGATGTTGTTACCTTGTTCCTATGATTTTCAAAACTTTTTTTTTTTTTTTTTTTTTTTGAGACAGAGTCTCGCTTTGTAGTTCAGGCTGGCCCTGAGCTCACTATGTAGCCTAGGCAAGCTTCAAACTCAGTAATCCTCCTGTCTCTGCCTCCCGAGTGCTGGGATTACAGGCGTGAGCCACCAAGCCCCGCACTGTGGTATGCGGTGTTGATTGTTGGTGGGCGTGTCTCCACGCCCAGCATTATATGTGGTTACCGGGGATCGAACTCAGGTCCTTGCGCTTGCGCGGCAGGCGCCGGAACCACTGAGCTAACCCTCCGGCCCTTCAAAATTATTTTAATACTGCTGGCTCTCAAATGTATTATTCTTGACCAGACTTCGATTCGGTTAGATTCTTTACATACAATTACCTGAGCTCCCGGTCTACTTTGATGTCTCAGAAGTGGCTGAAGTTTGATGTGTTCAAAATAGAGCAGTTTCTCTTACTGCTCTGTCTGCTCCTCCTCCAGAGCGTTCCCTCTTATGGCGCCTTCATTCCCCAGGTGCTCACATCAGAACTCCGTGCTCACGTCAGATCTTTAGTTCTGCCACTTACCTCCCCTCCCTCACAACCCCACACAACCTATGTCTAACACCTCTCAGGACTTCCTGAATTTGTCTCAAGTTCTTTCTTCCATCTCTATCGTTGTGACCTGTAACCACAGACTATGAAGCTATCATGGCTTTTTATTTGCATCCTGAAGCAGGGTCCCAACTAGTCTCCCTGCTTCCGGGGTTGCTTCCCGATGATATCAGCTCATACTGTAAACAGAAGGATCTTTTAAAACCAACTAACCAAATGATGTACCTGCTTAAAATTCATTCCTAGCTTCCTGCTATACTTCCAGTAAAACCCTAAACTCTTTAGCTAGTCTAAAAGAACCAACAAGGTCTGGCTCCTGGGAGCTTCTGCAGCTTATCACACTGGAGGGACCTGCTCAGCCCTTTTCCAACCTTGGGCTTTGTTCATGTGGTTCCTAAACCTAGAATTGTCTTCTCACTCCTGTTGATTGACTTATCCCTACACTTTTTTCAAGGTTCAACTAAAAAATATTCAAATGGTTAAGGGGGGTTAGAGGTATATAACATGGGGGAAAATGTGATGGTTAAAAAAAAGGAAATAAAGCTTATGTTTACACAGGGCAAGGGAGTTGTAGGGTGGGCAGGGAATGGGGAAAAATAAGGATTGAGACGTATCATATACTGATACAATTTTTTTTTTAAATATCACTCTCTGAATTTAGCAATTCTGCCAACCTCAGTCTGTATCCACGCAACCCACTTCCATATGTCATTATTCAGCAGTCTGGGCTTTGACACATGACTTTCCTTTGATTCTGTGATTTATTTATTCATGGGTCTATTTTTTGGCAATGTCTTTCCTCTTCTGGTGATTATCACTCCATAAGTGTGGGAGAATATTCTTATTGTTCCCAAGTTTGGGTTGCCGGAGAATCTGGAATTGAGAGTAGAAATGAATTGATCTCTGCTGACTGAAGCTGCATTGAGAAGAAAGCACCCAAGACTGTGGGAATGAGCTTCCTCCCAGAAAGCAGAGGCGAGGAACGCAGCAGGGAATACCCACATGGAGAGAGACCTGGATCACAGAGGAAGAGACTGAGACAGACCTGCAGACACATTCTTGCCCACTCTGGTTTTGTTTGTTTTGTTTTTAATGAGGGTCAGAATTCCATTAAATTTCCTTTCAGGTTGGGGTAAGCTGAGTTCATGTCTATAGCCTGAAACCAATCTAGCCTAGTTGGAGATGGAGACAGAGCAATTAGAAGAAAATTCCTCCAGTAGCTTAAGCAAAGGTATGTACCCTGAATAAATGATTGCAAGTGACCTCGTTATAGATCTAAGGAATCAGGCTAGGAACTCTCCATATACTCATTCCTTTGTGTATTAGTCAGTTTTCCAGTCACTTAGACAAAAGACCTGATACCTACAGCTTAAGAGAATTTACTTTGATTTGAATTTCCAAGGATTTAGTCCATGGTCTGCTGGGTCTGAGGCAGAAATGGCATAGTGGAAAGGCATGGTGGAAGAAAGCTCCTTGCCTCATAGCAGCCAGGAAGCACAGAGCAGAGCGAGGAGCCTGGGACAGAAATAAACCTGGTAAACCACCTCTACAACTAGGCCCACTTCCTAACAGCATATGAATTAAGGAACTTATCAGTGGAAGATTCACTGGGGAGTTTAGTACGCTCCTGATACTACTGAAAGCCCCACCTCTGAACACATGAGAATCTGTGATGTTATGGATGTAAACCACAATTTGCCTATTCCCTGTTCACTTTTGGAAAGCACTTCTCCCTGGTCTACCATCTGTTGGGCTGTCTTCACGTTGGAGAGTGGCTTTGGGCAGCTTTGGGCTAGTGGAAGGTCCAGGATCCGATTATCCCAGACATGTGTCACCTCCCAGCAAAGTTAGATGTGTAAGCTCTGAGCCCATCTTCTCTCTCTGCAGTTGTAGTGCTGTGGCAGAAACTGTCCAGGCAATGAGGGATTTCATATTTCTTCATTTGAAGGACAGGGCCCAGCAAATGCAACACATCCTTCCTGGAAAATGATGCATTTTTAGGTTTCTGGCTTAAGGGTGTATGATTTCTGAAAGGTAAAGATGGCCTTAAAGGGGGAAAAATTGTTCTGCTTAACTATGCAGAGAATTCCCAGTAGTTCCTTTAATTTGATTTTCTGAATAGGGCACATTTGCATTCACTGACTTGTGGTTTTTTTTGGAATAGCAAATGCATCTTTCTCTTCTCTATGTTTCATTAAATGACGAGATGGTCTCTAAGCTACACTAACATTAGCCAGTACCCCTGAGGTTTGGAGGTACATTGATCTAGCTAGCTTGTTTCTTTTTCTCCACCTTCCCTCTCTCATCTTTTTTCATTTTAAATTCTTTTAGCCGTATGAAGATTGGGTCTCTGAAGTGTGTGTGTGTGTGTGTGTGTGTGCGTGTGTGTGTGTGTGTGCACGTGTGCGCGCATGCAAGGATGTGTGCAGCCCACAGTAAAGCAGGAATAGAAGAGGAAAGAGGAAAAGCATATTAGGATAAAAAATTGCTTCAGTCTACAGCTAAAGTTAGAAAATAGAGGGAGATGTGTGGTATTATTTTATTTTATTCTGTTAGCACATAACCATGTGGCATTGTGTTTGGTGTTAGTGACAGGCCACCTAGTGGCAGCTCCCCGTCAGACAAGGAGGAGCATTCTCAGGAGGGCCTTGTGACTCCATGATCACGTGGCCTGTGGACTCTTCCGCCCTGAATAAAGGGGACTGGAGGCTCCCAGGTCCTCATCTTCTAGAATGCTCAGATGAGTGAAGACAGGAGAAAGAGACTCTCCAGGCTATAGTAGAGAAGCCAAGATGCATATGTGGGGTCAGCATACCCTCTATGGTTAGAAATTTTGTTTGTTACATCTTCTAACTACAAATAAGGCAGACTAGAAGTCATTGGTTGAGAATAAGTTAGAAGAGTCAGCTTGGAATTTAGATGCAACCAGTTTTCAAATAAGTAATGAATTTGTCTCTGCCCTAAGTAGGGATGGGAAACATGGTGACCCCTTTTCTACCCATCATAAAGGCTGATGCTTGTATAACAAAAGACAGCATAGTTAGAAAAAAAATCATAATTTGATTGCAATGTAATGAATGGGACTCTTCAGATAAAAGATTCCATGATCCAAAGTGAACCATCTATTTTTGTCATTAATGAAGGTTTAATGAAGCATGAGCAGCAGCATGTACAAGGAGGGGACAATATAATGGACTGAGGGGTGAGGGAGACCAGGCCAGGGCTGCTTAGATTCTTCTTGGCCCCTCTGCTGTATTCTGTCCTGCTAGGTGTGGGGCGGGACACTCTCTGAAATGGGGGTCTGATGATTTACAATCAAACTAGAGGATTTCTTCCTGAACAGTTCTTCCACAGAAAGTTGGGGAGAAGTTAGAGTAATGTTTTTAGGTTTTGTGGCTCCCTTTGTTTCTATGGCTTGTTTAGTAGGGAGATACATGGTGAAGTGCAGTAGAAACGAACTATGGTTCTGAGGTTGCTACTGAGACTTTAGCTTTAAGGTATCATTTTTTGAGTCTTAACACCTAGGAAAGTTGGTAGCTACAGGCAGACATTGGTAGCTAGGAAGGATAAAGAAACAGGCCTCACAGGACAAGCAGATCTGAGATTCCTCTAGTCTCTGGATACCTAGAGTCCATGCATATGCCTCTCAGCAGAGGGAGTCCAAGTTGGAAAGCCACATGGACATTTCTCTACATGTTCTCCTTATTTCCTCTGCTAGGACCACAGATGGCGCTAATGTGTCCCAGGACCACTAGGGACCATGGGAACAGAGGAGCAACAGAGCAGTTCTTCTGGGTTTCCAGTGGACTCATGGCAGTAACATTTTCAGACCTGTAGAAATACCTCAACCCTCTGCAAGTCATGTTGGCCTCAAAGGAACTTGCTGAACTGGGTGTCTAGGGTTCCTATGGTAGATCTTTGCCATTTGTTCCATCCAGGCTTTTGCATACACACAGCTGCACTGTGTTCCTATAACTTGAGTCCCCACTGTACTTTTATTTGTTCTTTGTTCTTTGTCACTTTTTCCTTTAATTGTTGCAAACCTAATGGGCATAGACCTATTTGTTGCCTGATGCAGTCTATGGAGGATGGAGGGGAGTAGAAAAATAAGTCAAAACATGTCTATCTTCAAAGACTTCCTGGTACAGTAAAGAGGCACTTATATAAGCAACTAATTATGAGGTGAGATTTTAAAAAATGGCAAATCAGGCTCAGAAAAATTGCTGTCAGATACTGGGATGACCCAGTCGATGCTCTTTATCCCCGTCTTCTGACTAAACCCAGGGCTGAGGAATAGTTCAGTCCCTCCATAATAATTCAAAATTCATGCCAAAAGGTAACAGATGTTAAAATAGCTCCTGACAAAGGCCACTTTTACTCCTGTGCCAAGTTTTACTTCTTTTTAAATCTTAAATATTTTTTCTGGACAAATATTACAAACTCTTTGAAGTATATGTAATTGGCACTCTTTTCCAATAACTTTTGTGGAAATTGCTCAGACGCACACGTAGAACGCACCAAAGTCTCCCCATCAGCATGTGTTGAGCCCTTGTCTCTGCAGCCCTCGGCACAGTCCTGGAGGGGCCCGTGTCAGTGACTTTCCTCTGCTCACTTAGATAAAATGCCTGACATCCCAAGGTGAAGGGAAGGGGTTTATTTGCCTCAATGTTCATTGAGGTTTCAGTCCATAATTGGGGGGCTCCAAGACACAGACGACAAAGAAGTCTCACAGAGGAGAAGTAACATGGCACACCCAAGGCAGCAAAGGCAACAAGAAAGAGTTTAACACCATCTTTTTGCCCCTTTGAGCCACCTAATCACTCACGTGTAATGGTTTAATCATAGGCCCTTAACCCCACGCCAGCCTCACACATTCCAGATGCAACTACTAAGGAAAAAAGTCCCACCTCATCTGCATGAAGCTTTGGGGCAACATCTAAATACAAACTAACAAGGACCTGAGGCTGTGCTCTTGCTAACTGGCTATTTTAGTGTAAAGATTGGTAGCGTGCCACTCCCTTCACTTCCCACTGGCAATGCAACGTCTCTAAATGACAAAGTATGGTTTAAAAATTTCAGATCTGTGCCCTGTGTTTTCTGCACCAGCATCCTCCCACGGGGAAAGGGGGATGGTGCCAGAATGTGACTGTCTCAAAGGGCTTCTATTATGTAACTCAAGGCTGTGTTCTCTTCAGATCCCAGCTGTGAGTTTCATGCCCCTGGAACATTGTCTAGAGGAAGCAGCATTGCAGGATGTCGACCTCCTCCCAGGAAGTGGATCAGAGACTGAGTCTAGACTCCACATGTGTTTAGGGACCAGTAGCTGTAAACGAAGAGGAGGACTTGGTAGAGAATGATAGTGGCCACACAAAGCCCAGGTGACTCTGGGAAAAACTGGAGCAATACTGGCTCAGATGAACTCTCTTTGTGGCCTGCCCTCCTCAGTTAGTAGGTGCAGGTTGCTCTGGGAAGCTGGGACCATCTGTGAGGCTTCGGCTCTCGCCAGCTCTCTGAAGCTGAACTGAAGCTGCTGACTGCTGGAAGGCTGTCTACTGATCACACTCCACACAGCTGGGCTTCGAGTCCTCCCTATATCTTTCTGTTGACCACAGGGACTAACCTGGCAAACCTTGGAGGTCTCTCCCAAGCCTCTCCGAGCTTATACACTTGCATTACATTTCACAGGTACACACTACCCAGTATTAATGGACTTGATGCTGTGGCTCCTCTGTTGGCTTTTCTGGATCCACCCTGAAATCAAAATGTATCCACTAGTTCCAAGATGAGCTAGAGCCTGGAAGGGCTGCAAACACGCTTATGCACATGGGAATCCATTTCTGGAATTGCTAAAGAGAATTCAAATGGTTTCAGTTTTTCACCACTGCGAATGTCTTCTGATCACCTTCAAAACCTTCCTCCATGCATAAGTAGAGGGCTGCTAACTGAAGGCAAATGCATCAGTTAACAAATCCCATACAGTATATTCAGTGTTTACATCAAAAGGAATTTTCCCAGGGAATCCACCCCAAGGGAGAGTCTATAATCAAGGTACATTCAGCAAGATAGTGTGTGTGGACTTAAAATACAACCACAATTTAATGCAACCTTTATGATACACCTGTTTTGTGTTGTGTGAGGTGTGGTGTTAGATCTTATAGGATATAGAATACACTTAATCATTCCTTCCACGTTACTTTTCTCTCACTGCTGAGACAAAATACCTGATACTCCAAGTTAAAGGAAGAGAGCTTTATGTAGCTCACAATTTGTAGAGGTGTCAGTCAATGATTGGCTGGCTCCAAGGCAGAGTGGCACATAGCAGAGTGTTGTCAGAGAGGAGAGACAGTTCATGGAGCCCACAGGGTAGCAAGGAGGGACCTTAACAGCATCTTCTTACCCTTTTATCTTGTTCAGAATACTTAGGGCAGGGAGCACTGACACCCAAACACTTAGTGCCCTCAGGCCTGGCCTTGCACCATGAATCGCACACTCTAGCTTCAGCTGCCTCAGAAATAGTCTCACCTCAGTCACATGAGGCTTTAGGGGGGACATTTACACACAAGCCACAACACCCTTCAAGTAACCAGACACTCAGTCATATGGAGGGAATGGAGGATTATTTATTAAAAGAATATTGCAGTTTTGCCAGTTGTGTGCCCAGTTTGGTTTTGAAGCTGGTACAATGGTGTGGCTAAACGTTACAGTGCCACATTAGCACAAAAAAAGCTCTGAGACTGAAAAGACTCCTTGAATGGACATTTTTTTTTTTAATTTGCCATAAACTAGTTTGGCCCTGAGCGTTGCCTTTTGACTGTGGAAAGTTAAAAGAAAACTAATTTTGGCCCATGGTGAACTCTGAATTCAACCACACCCCTAAGGCAGAGGAAATTGTTAAGGGAACACCACGATCAACTTCCTGTGAGCTGTGCACAGATAGGAAGACGCATCAGAGACTATCCTAGCTTATGGCTTTTGTGAGACCGCCAGAAGAGTTGTTATCTTGATAGGTCTGCTTCGTAAAAGAATGATGATTTTTCCAGTTTTATCATTAGGAAATTGCATATTTACTCCTGGAAGTGACGTAAATGCATGGATTTGCTCTTCTGCTATATTAAATCAGAAAGTTAATATAATCAGTGGAGCTGACAGAAGCATCTCCAAATAAAAGGGGCCGGCATGGAGGCTCTGTGTGACAGACCACAGCCTGAAGATCCACACTCTTCCTCCCGCTGATGGACACTGCACACTGTTCCCCATGGGTTCCCTTAGACTGTACACAGCCACAGGGTGCCGATTAGATAATTATCACACACAGCCAGGAATAGGCCTGATTGTACAGACTAGATCCAATGCTGATTATCTCTTCCAGTTTTTACCTTTGTAGAGATGCTTTCAGAGATTCATTAAAGTTTATTAGGTTTGGATTGTTGAAACTTAAAAAGCAACAACAACATACAAAACACTTCATTTATAGTTTCACAGTTTTCTAGAGCTTAAAGAGTTCTGAATAACTTTAACTGCCAAAATGTTACAACTTAAAAATAGGCTTGGGTCTGGGAATGCAGCTGAGTGGTACAGCTCTCGTCTACCACATGCAAGTTCCATCCTTAACACTGAAGAAAAAAAAAAACCCCAAGTATACATTTAGAAAGTTTCGACAGGAAGAATGCTGTTAATTCAATATATACCCACATAGCTTTGAGAGAGAACCATATTTTTAATCCATTCAGGTGTCAGGGGTATTCCACAGTCTGGCTACATTTGTAGTGGGGAAGGACCCTCTGGATATTATTCCTGGTTTGTCAGAAATGTCACTTGGATCCCAACTCATAAGGCATGCGGTTTGACACTTGCCTACTCTATAGCCATCACCAGGAGCTGTCAACTGACTCCATAGCTCTCAAAAGCTTAGCTAAGAGAAATACTATTTATGGTAGTTCTATTGTACTTGAGGGTGCATTGAAACTATCCCTATAAGTCCTCTGCATTTGCCTCTCAACTGAGGCACATCAAAAGAGCCTCATATTTTGGCACTTTAGTCACACTACTTTGGCTATGCTTTCTGTTATGATTCTTGAGTTGGGCTTAGTGTACCATTGGTCTCTGAGACATTGTGTGGTGTTAGATCAAATGGGCCTGGGAGTCAATATTTTGCTACAGAAATGTGTGCAGTGAAGAGTTGCCTTTACCTGATTATTAGAGGTCTAGACTTTATTGGAGGAAAGAATGTCTAAGCCTTTATGATCTTAGATAATGGGCATGTCTTTGTCATTCATGGAGGGCCACTTGGATTGTCCCCCTAGATAATTTAGGCTAACAAAATGTTCCATCATGAGAGTCATCCATATCAAAAAGACCAGCCACATAATCAGAGGCCTGGGACTTTGGGCACCTATTTGGATAATGATCCAATTAATCACATTCATTTAATGAGGCCCTCCAAAAACTATGGACACTGAAGCTTGCTGGAGTGTCCTGAGTTGTCAGTACTCTATGAGTGAAAGACGTCTTGAAGACAAGGGAGTTTCCCATTTGGAACCTGTTATGGTTCAGATCTAAATTGAACCCCCAAAGTCTCATGTGCTCAAAGATGGGGCTTTAGGAGGTGACTGGATTTTGAAGTCGCTATTATCATTGGTGGATTCATCATAAACTAGTGAACTTAGGAGCTGAATGCACTGTTAAGAGATGGGGCCAGGTTGAAGGTTGGTTACTGTGGGAATGACTGAGAGGGGTACTGTGTATTCTTGTCCCTGGAGTCTCCTTTCGCTCTCTGCTTCCTTCCTGCCGTGACAGGTGTAGCTTTCCTCCACCAGATCCTTACACCGTGCTCTCTCTGCCTTGGAGCCAGACAACTATGGACTGAATCCCCTCAAAACTGTGTACCAAATAAATTCCTTTAGGTTGTAGATGCTGAGTATTTGTTTTGAATAAGAACACTTCAGACTTTGTCCTGTGTGTCTTTTCCTTTGGTTGGTTCTGATCTGTTTCTTTTTTGCTATTGTAAAACAACAGTGGTAAATACATTGTTTTCCAGAGTCCTGTCAGGTATCTTTGTGAATTATCAAAACCGAGAGGGATTTTGAGAAACCTTGAACTTGAAGGTGGTGTTGGAAGTCTTGGACTGACTTGGCAGTCTAAGAAGACTGTGTCCTTGACTTTGACTTGGCCTAATTTCTGGTGAGATGCTTATATTTGCCACATGAGGCTGCTGTGACAAAATATCGTGGTCTAGGAGATGCTTAAACAAGTGTTTTCCCAGAGTTCCAGTATTCAGAAATCAAGACGCCAGCACTGTCCAGTTCTGACCCTCTTCCTGGTAGGCAGATGGCTGCCTTCTCATTGTGTCCTCACATATGTCTGAGAGCATCGTTTAATGTAAGATCCTGCTCCCAAGATTTGAGAGGTCAAACACCAGAGAAATTCCTGGTATAACTTCTTTGAGGTTAACATTATTTTGTCATTTTTTTGACATCAGGACAAGTAAGCCCTCAGGAAAAAAAAATGCTAATTTGTCTCTCATAATCAGCATCTTCTCATGGAGAACATTTTGATGCAAAAAAAAAAAAAAAGCACAAAAGGGGCCAGAGATTTAGCTCAGTGGTTCATGTGCCTACCTAGCAAGTGCAAGGTCCCTGGATTGATCTTGGATAACCACATATAACAATACCAGGCATGGTGACTCCCGCCCACCAGCAATCAATACCACATACTACAGTGCCAGGCATGGTGGCTCAAGCCTGTCATCCCAGCACTGGGGAGGCAGAGACAGGAGGATTGCTGAGTTCAAAGTGTGTCTAGGCTACATAGTGAGCTCAGGGCCAGCCTGAACTACAAAGTGAGACCCTGCCTCAAAAAAA
>PVIC010011148.1:0-41862 GCA_004025085.1 Thryonomys swinderianus
AGAAAACACTTCTTATATAATTAGACATTTCCTAGCTTTCATAACCAAAATGGAGATGCATATACTCTAACTTCTTCCTGGGTTGGATGTGTTTATATACCTCAAATGTTGACTTCCCTTGATAATGTATTTGTTGTTATATGTGCAATGACAACAAGCTGGTAAATTAACTTCTTTTTCTAATGAAATTTCTATTGATAGCCTGCATTTTTATTCATATTTCTCATGAATTAGGCAGGTTAGTCATGCATAATAATCTCCTAAACAATGTAATATGATTATCTTCCTGAAAAAGTAACACATGGATGGAGAGAGGCATCAAAAGGGCAGAGCTGGGGTGCAGGCCCAGAGCCTGGTGCAAGTGGGTCAGCACTCCACCCCTCATCTGCACCTCCTAATAAAAAGCAATGCTGACCCCAAACCACAGTGCGAATTTTATAAGTGCTGATCAGTCTTCCAGAACCAGCCTCCTCACTGATGCTACATCAACTTGTCAGAAACATTCATTCATCTTACATTGTGTTGGCACAAGTAGCTCCTTCAAGGTAAGTATTTATCTTACAGCCCAGTCTGTTGATTCAATTGACTTAGAAATTCCAACGCTTGGATTTAGATATTTAAAGAAGGCTTGGTTTGAAAATCTACAAATTCCACATCATCGGAAATCTCTCGATTTATAGTATCAGCAATACTGCGGAAGAACCGACAAAAGTAACAAGAACCAAAGAAAGGCAAGGAGTTAGGGAAATTTCAATATGTGGCCCCTCTTCTTCAGGATGAACTTCCTGAATGAACATTTTTTGAAGATTTTAAGATGCTAGAATCAAACATCTACACATATATTCAGGTATATTTGAAACCATGGTCTACTCTAGCAGACATTTAGGTAAAACAGGGACATTATAAATGCACACATGCACACACACACAAACACACACATGGGTACTTATTTTTCTTAAGGCTCACATCTGCCAAAATAGAAGCCAGTGCCAAAAAGCAAATGCTTGTCAATAAGGAATATGACAAAGTAAAAAACTGGCTGCTTCTACATATCAGAGTACTATGCAGCTACATTTAAAAAAGCACAAAGTTACTGACTGCAAAGAAAAGAGTTCTAAATTATACTTTTCAGTGAGAAAAGAAATTAAAAATTCAGTTTGCACAGCAACACGCAATCTGTATATTCTCACCGAGACCCACTGACCTGGGTTACATCTGTGGAAACAAAGATGGGTGGAGTGAGCTATTGTTGTTTTTTAATTTTTTTATTTTAATATAATACATATTTTAAGCCACAGTCTATTTTTGAATTTTTCTTGTCACATTATAATGATGATGAAAAAAGACTAAGTAGAAATCCACACTTTTGCTAGTAATGTAAGTTTATTAAGGTAACATACTGTTCAAAGAGTGTTCTAAAAGTTTGAACAAAAAAGGCTCCTAGCTCCTGTTTTCTTGAGTGCTTCTCAGTCCTCCAAGTTGGCTTTCTAACATCTTATTGTGAAGTGGCGCTCTGCCCCACAGCCAAGCCACACCTCTGCAGGGCCTCACCAATTAGCCCTGGGTCACAGAAAACTGCACCTCTTTACTGATGACTAAGTAAACATAATCTATGTGATCTAGTATAATTACGTACATCACGTGGGTCTTCTCATTAGCTTTCCTTGACCGAATATCTGCAAGCAATTTGTTGAGTTCATTTTTTTCTCAGCCTCAGTGTTTTATAATGCATTCAATCAACAATATTGGTTATTTACTACATATCAGGTATTGTTCTATACATATTTTTTTTTTTTTTGAGACAGGGTCTCGCTTTGTAGTTCAGGCTGGCTCTGAGTTCACTATGTAGTCCAGGCAAGCCCTGAACTCAGCAATCCTCCTGTCTCTGCCTCCCGAGTGCTGGGATTACAGGCGTGAGCCACCACGCCCGGCATTCTATACATATTTTTAAAGTAAAAACACAATAGTGTGTTTCTACATACTTCAATGTCCAGTGGAGAAGAGGTGCTCTACTAATTATTTAAATGGAAGAAATTAATGCAGGTGACAACACTTGTAAGAAGAAATAAAAAGAACAATGTAGTGAGTCAGATCAGCAACAGCAAAAAGCCTAAAAACCATTTTTATCTCTAGAACTAAAAAGACAAAAGAAGGAAATGTCACAAAGCAGGGCTGACTCCATCCATGGGGAGCAAGATAAAAGCAGATGCTCCCGGGGTACCTGGATGTGCCCAACTGAAAAACACTGTCTGAGTCAGTGGCACAGAAATGTGCCCTGGTTTTGGCTCATTCTTTAACCTTCTGAACTGCTTTTGCAATGCCTCTCATGGGCTAAACTTTGCAATCCTATGAGCATGCGAACTTGGGAAGCAATATCTTATGAATAAGGATGAAAAAAATGCAGGAATTCAGCAATAATTAGCACTTAAAATATTCAAAATCTATGAAACTATCTGTAAGTTGACACTAAACATCCACATATCCTTGCACACCAAGACATTTGCAGGAACACCTGGGAACCATACTGATCATAAGATGATGTTCTTGAGTAACATACAGGACAGTTTTCAGAGCTCCTAAGAACCTAGGACTTTTGACATCTCAGTATTATCAACATTTTGTTTTTTAAAATGTATCTTCAGGTCACTCACAATAGGTTGTCGCCATAAATCCCATTATATCTTCAATTAACTAAGCATACTTACTCTAAGCATAGTTACGCTTTTGTTGCTGAGACAAAATACCTGACACACACAAGTCAGATGAGGGATACTTTATTTTAGATCAAGTTTATAGGGGGTTTTGATCTATAATTGGCTGGCTTCAAGGCAGAGTAGTATGGCAGAAGGGCATGATAAAGGAGAAACAGTCCAATGCATGGTAAGCACAAGTAATCAGCAAAGGAGGGGCTGTCCTTTCCCTTTTATTCTAGTCAAACTCCACGCTGTTAGTTAGAGCCCCCCACACCCAAGGTGGGTCTTCCCATTATACATACCCGGAACCATGCTAACGAATCAGTGAATTAGTCCATATATTATGCACCCATCATCCGACAGCACAATGTCATGATCCAGTCACCTCTTAAAAGCCCAATTTATGAGAACATGAGCCTTTGGGGAGACATCTGCATATGAGCCATAACAGCTTGTATGTATACTTTCTCGGCATTTATAGTAAAGGCAGCCCACACAGGTATTTCTTTCTTTCTTTGTGGTTACTTCTCTACTTAGGAACCACACAATTCCAGCCTGAGTTGAATCTGTGGTACTTTAACACTGGTTTCAGTGCTGCTGGATTATGAAAAGTTGCTTCGTTATGGACAAATCTTTCTTTTCAGTGAGGATCCAGATTCCAAGCTGTTCGAGATGGCTGAGGCTACTTCAAGTGATTAACTTTCATGTAACAGAATATTTTACAGATTTATGAGACCCCCCGAACTGCTAAAAACTTCAGAACACTTTTATTCACATTGGACAATAAAAACAAAGTATGCCATATTGAGTTAGGTCATTTTTTCCCAATAATGTACAGAATGTGTTAGGCAATGTTAAACAAAAACAAGACATCTCATCTAACAACCTGATGTTATTTCTCATGTACCATAATATTTGTCTCATGCATTTGGTTTCAAGAGTAGAATTTTTAACATATGAAATTCTGTTCTAGAACTGAAACATTAAGGTCTGACCCATACCAACTGTCACTGTACCTTCACAGTCAGTGGCTAACCATGGTGACACTGAAGAGAAAGTTTATTTACTCTCTGAATAGTTTGCAACCTAGGCACCATGTATGAAAGAGTAGATGGCAGTAAATGGGCACAGGAGGCATATACCAGGTAAAACTGGGTGACATGAACAACGAAAGTTGACCAAAGCTTGATATAAAGCTAGCGAGTTTTACAACCCTAGATCGGAAGTCCAAACAACAAGAAACGAACACCCAATGGGTGGAACAGAAAATGAGTTACTGAAAACTCAGGTCCCAAATATACTTTACCTTCACAAGGAGATGATAGTATCAGTTATTTACCATGAAGTAAAATAGGTTGGCTCCTTCTTGTTCATTACAGTTCAAATAGTAGGTTATACAAACAATTTCCAGTTAAATACTTTTAAAACTTCAGATGAGAAACTGTTTCTGATAATATCAAACTGTCATAGTGGGCACTGAAACATACACATACCTGTGTGTGAGGGGAACAAAACTGCCTGAATGCCTCCTATGTCCCAAGCACAGCGTGGCCATGGTGACTGCTGACCCCGACACAGTCAGGGTGCCTCCAAACCTGATGAGGACATTATAAAAAGCTGCTAATTCTCCAACATTTCTCACACTCTAATTTCTCTTTGTTCCTCTACAATCACATTAGACAACTCACTCGAGCCTCTTCTTGCTCCATAAGCTCCTAAGGTCCACTTCAGTAATTCAAGTTTCCACTGTCTCTTTTTATCCCGGTCCTTTGTAAAGAGTTATCTCTGCAAGGAACATGTCCTCCTTCCACCTTTCACCTGCCTACTTTCTACTTGTCCTTTTGGCTTCTGCTCAGGTTTTCTTTCTTCCAGGAGGGTTACCCTGACTTCTCAAAAATTTTTGCTGCATATTTCCCAGTAAAGCTTTTCTCTTGATTTTAATAAAACATCTTTCTTCCCTTTTGTATGTGACTGGCAGGGAATAAATGGCAAACTATTCAGAGAGTAAATTAATCTTTATTAAAGGGACCAACAGGTTAGTCATTTTCATACAAAAATGATAGCTCTCTCTCTCTTTCTCTCTCTCTCATCTCTCTATTTGTACCTGTCTCCCACCCTTTGTCCCTCTCTCCATGTGACTCTGATGGCAAGAGCCCATGAAATGGGAGAAAAGGGGTTATGTTGGCAAGAAACGTCCAAGATCAGGGGATTCTGAAATGGAGCTGCCCAGGAGGCCACCTAATAGGGACACTGTCCAGCGAGGGAGCTGAAGACAGGGACCAGTGGCCAGCTGAGAGGAAATATGGTTGCCCAGTTCTCTGAGATCTTCTGAGGAGATAAAATAGAAGGTTTTCTCTATACAAAGTTGGGCCAGAGATTTAGCTCAGTGGTTCCGCCACGTGCCTGACAAGCACAAGGTTCCTGGTTCGATCCCCTGTAACCACATACAATGATCCCGGGTGTGGTGACTCACGCCCACCAGCAATCAGTACCACATACCATAGTGCCAGGGGTGGTGGCTCACAGAGAGAGAGAGAGAGAGAGAGAGAGAGAGAGAGAGAGAGAGAGAGGGAGAGGGAGAGGGAGAGGGAGAGGGAGAGGGAGAGAGAGAGAATAAATCATAAAGGCTACCAACAGCAAAGAGCCAGACCAGACACTCAGGCTCCCTTATTTCCTTCTCTCCTCTACTCCACCATTCACATCTACTAGAAAAGCGAGAAGGAAACCACACAGAGGTCAGTGCAATGCATCCTAAAGTGAGGAACAGAAAGGTAAGGAAGCAAATGTACTTTCCTCCTCTGAGACATTTGGGAAAAAGAAAAGAGGAAAAAGCTTAAAGGCTGATACTGTTTGAATTATAAAACTGAATTAAACATTTTCCTTTTAAATAAGAAGTCATTACTAAGTTATAGATAATATTTCAAGTGCCAATTATAAGATGGCAGTAAGAATTCATTAGACTCAGAAAAAGTGTAAAATCATTTTGTATTTATACGTTAGCAAATTATGACTATTCAACAAACTCATCAGAGATCCAGTCATCATAAGACATTCCACCCATACATGAAAATAAAACAATGATTTTCCCGAGCTCAGAAGAGCTGACACCCAATTAGATCTCCACATATCAAAGAGAACATTCATTTATACCAGCCCATAAAACTCCATACACAAAATAATTCTGTCCCTAATTACTTCTCTTTTGAACACATTTTATTAATTGCTAATTACACCTACCAAAACAATCATCCATAAAACACAAGAATTCACCCTAATACACTTTTTTCAATATAACCATTATAATATGAATTTAGGCATTAGTGAAATTCATTCACTCAGAGTTCTATATATTAATGGAATGATTACATGGTTTCCAAATATGGTGTTATGCAATTACATTATTACTCATGAAAAATCCCAGTAGATACACATAACATTGCCTGGGAAATTCCTGCAGTTAATAATACCTAAGAAAAATTATAATATACCAATATATAAATTTTGCATCACTACAATTGAAATATTTTTCTTTAAAAAAGTGAGGTAGAATCATTTTGCTGCCAAAATTAGTGTGATTTCTACATGCTTTTCTGTTAGCAATGATGCCAACTTAGTTTATTAGATATACTGCTCATGCCTACAAACGGAGGAAAACAAAACACTCCAAAAGCACCAAGGCACACTGAGGTTACTGTTGGCCCAATGCTTTCAATTTTATGCCAAGAACTAAGAAAATCTTGGAAGTTCTAAGTTCCAGTGGTAAACACAGAAGTATCTGAATCACAGAGTGAGTCCCCAGAAAAGTCTCTAATGACAACCTGATTGAAAGGCTGCTTTGACTGAAGTGTGTTCCCCTAAAACATACCAGACTTCTCTGAAAGGTGTAAGTATAAATGCACTTAATTCCCCTTACATATGGTGATCGCTCTTAATTGTGTTTCTGTATTGCTGCTTTTGTTGTCTGGTCAGACACATTCAGCAAAAATCCTATAATTAGCTAAGGCTTCACCTACAGAGACAAATAGCATAGTGATCTCAGATTCTGAATATTCCCTTGAAATTTATTTCAAAGCTGTGCCAAACAAATCAGTCACAAAGCTTCAGCCAAGCAATCCACCCACGTTCAGAAACCTTCTCTACCTAATGATAATTACAGTCTGTAGAACAGGCAGTCTCTAATAAATGGCACTGAGTCTAGAAGACAAATATCTGGAGGGGCCTTTTTGTTGCCATAGAAATTCTTCAGGCCACCTTGTCCTTGATACTAAACATTACCTTCCTGTTAACCTGCTATTAAAGTGTGTGTGTGTGTGTGTGTGTGTGTGTGCGTGCGTGCACACACACCTGTATGTGTATGTTGGGCTGGGTCGGGGGTATATATTAGCCCAAATTATGGGTTAGTTCACCCTGTCCTGATGGTTATAAATGATAGAGTCCTTCAGTCTAAAACATTCCCCAAAATGGAGAACACAAATCTTCTCAGTGACAGCGGCCCCTGACTAATGGGCTCTTGTTCCCGGTGCTCAACTGAAAAGTTCCTTAACCAGCACAGCAATAAAGATCAGCTGAGAGTTCTCCATATCCCTTTTTGCATTCTAAGCCCTGGAGGGGAGGCAGTGGCTTCTGAAAATGAAGGTATTTATCTGCAGTTGTAAAACAGGAAGACAAATCTCTTCAGGTCAACCCAAACATGAATAACATTTTAAGAACCATTAATTGAGGGTGGTGAGCAAAATGTTTAAAATCCTGTTTTATAATTATTTTAAAATTTGTTCTTTAAAAAAATAAAATGAAGTTCCTTGTAGTACGTGACTAGCTAAACAAGTAATAATTCATTTCACATAGCTGTAAATACTTCTGAAGGAACAATGTACAGTTTGAGGCCACAGGTAGGAAATAGAACTTAGTCATGTACAATGGTTGTCCTGTAAATACGTAGATTTTGAAGGCATTTAAGCATAGTATCCTAGCTACAAAAAAAGAGATCACCTAAGAATAGAACAACGAAAGTCTAATTAATTAGACCTGCATTATATCAAAATGTTTACCAAGTGTCAGGGGACAAAGAGGGATGGAATGGGGAAGACTGCGAGAGGGGAAGGCGAGTGAGATTCCAGGGGACCAGCCGTGTTCTCCTATGTCTCTTAAATCACTTTAGCCATGCAATGCACTTCAGTCAGAACTGCCACACACTGTAATTAGCCCTTAGACATGAGTTCTCTCAATTACTTCTAAAAAGCCACTTTGGGAGGAAGTAGTGTTAAAATACAATTTCTGTTTCAACAAAGACAAATACAAAGCCTAGGAAGTTCAAGTTATTTGCCCAAGTTCACAGACCTGCTCCTTCTAGGACTTCATTATGACATTACTTTAGGTGCCCTTTATCTAGCCTAATGGTCATATTTACATAAAATATTCTAAAATACTCTTTTTTTTTTTTTGAGACAGGGTCTCTCTTTGGAGTTCAGGCTGGCTCTGAGCTCACTATGTAGCCCAGGCAAACTGCCGCAAACACAGCAATCCTTCTGTCTCTGCCTCCCAAGTGCTGGGATTACAGGCGTGAGCCACCACGCCCGGCACTGTGGTATGTGGTATTGATTGATGGTGGGCGTGAGTCACCACGCCCAACATTCTATGTGGTTACCAGGATTGAACTCAGGACCTTGCACTTCCAAGGCAGGCGCCGGAACCACTGAGCTAAATCTCTGGCCCTCTAAAATACTCTTTTAACTAGCAGTGAATAAACTTTCTCAGTCATACTAATCATCTGTTCTTAAAGCAAGAATCTGAAACATTTCTTCTTTCTATTCTTTAATGCTATTCTCCAAGGTAAGTCCTAATTGTTTAAGTGCTACAGTACCCATGCAACTTTCACTGAGATGTTTAGAGCTCAGGGACAACTTTGAATGAGATGATGTGAAGTCCCTCGTTACTTTCAATGACACGATTATAACTAGGACTGGAGGAAGTCTAACACAAGGAGAAGATAAAATTAAGTACCACCCACCTCTATGACCCTGAGTTTTGTTGTTTTTTCAACACTATTTCTTTCGAAGGATCAGGACGGCTCTATCTGCACATTTTCCAGTAGTTTATGGTAACAGGACACAGCAGTATCATTCAGGTCCTCTCATGTGGCATTGACAAATTGACATTATAATTTTTTTTCACAAAATGTCAGCTTACAAATTGAGGCTTTATAATTTCTCATCTGTGCTAAACAAGAATTTTTAAGTAACATGACCTAAAAGAAATATCTTCTCACTTGGCTGATATCTAATTGACACATTAATTTTTAAAGCAATACCAATTTTCTTAAAAGAGCTGCTGTCTCTTTGTGGCATGTGTGTATGCCAGAACATGCTGAAAAAGAGAGAAAGTGATCATCACAAGACAAGGGCAGTAAATACTGATACTAATCACAGGGTCTAAACTCTCACTAATTACAGCATTTTACAAACACATAAAAGACTAAGTGTATCAGTGACAAACAAATAAAAGAGAATTATAAATTTGGCATACTATTTGGAAACATACCAAAAATCATAAAATTCTGGCCACCTTTCTAGGACATTAATGTGAATATGAAGTAAAATAGAGTTTATAATTAAAGTCGATTTCAAGGACAGGATTATTAATTTATAAATTTATTCACACACTAATTCATAAATATCCCAAATAGGTGGATCACACTAAACTTTAATATTACGATGCATAGGAAAGTAAATGCCCAGAAGTAACTGTGCCAACCTTTTATGCACAAGGGCCTTTGATCCCTGGTACCACACACACACACACACACACACAAAGGTTGACCATATCAAATTTTCTTTAAAACTACTACAATATGGGCAATCAACAACCATAAAGAAAACCTTGGGAAGGCAGTCACATGCAAAAGTAATTCTGGAAATAGAAACTAAATAGAGAGGGAAAATATGATCAAAATTATTTCAGTCATAGCTGTTACAGGAAAAGTTAGTCATACTTAGTGGTTAAAAACATTAACCATAACCAACAAGGTTAATAAAAGTTAATAACTACTAATAAAATCTACAACTCTAAAAAAAATTTCAAGAAAGTATGTTTTGTAGGATATACAGGTTGATTTATGTAACAATGATTTCCCATAAATATCTGAATTGTTTCCTTATATCTTTTAATTTGCAGAAAATGTTAATTTTTACAAAGAAAGCAGAATAATGTCTAGCTTTATCACCTTCACTAAGAGATGAAAAGGTAGTTTCTCATTAAGCTGGGTTTTTTTGTTTTTTTTGTTTTTTTGAGACAGGGTCTTGCTTTGAAGTTCAGGCTGGCTCTGAGCTCACTATGTAGCCCAGACAAGTCTCGAACTCAGCAATCCTCCTGTCTCTGCCTCCTGAGTACTGGAATCACAGGCATGAGCCACCATGCCCGGCACTGTGGTATGTGGTATTGATGGCTGGTGGGCATGAGTCTCCATGCCCAACACTGTATGTGGTTACCAAGATCGAACTCAGGACCTTGCGCTTGCAAGGCAAGAACTGGAACCACTGAGCTAACCCTCTGGCCAAGCTGGTTTTGTTTTTTAAACTAACTTATTTAACTGTGATTCCATGAGCTCACTGTAAAATTTAAGTCTCAAATGAATATTAAATCAAGAATCCTAGTTCTCTCTAGGAAAGTACTTGGCAATCCATTTCAGTGATAGCCTTAAAAATTAATGTAGCAATATCCTGGATCATTTTATTAAGGGATGTCATGTAATTCAGTGTCTGAGTTTGTTACATGTTTATTATCATCATGCTAACAACATGCTAAGATCTGAATTTAAATTCCAGGTTAATTTAGCAGCAGGAAAGAAGCAGAGGCCCACTTAATAGTCAGTGATGCTCAGAGCTAAGCACAGGCCAGTGACATCCCTGAGTGCCAGAATGATGGTTTCCTGGTAGCCGAAACAGTGGGAAGCTAGCAGGAACACACAGAACTCAGAGGATAAGGCCTGTACACTCAAAAAATTCACATTTGCCCAGTGTGCAGTCTTCCTGTTGATGGCAATTTATAATAGGTTAAAAAAATTTCCAAAATCTCTTGATTCTTTCATCTGTACTTAGTCTTCTCTACCTTGCCTACTTTCTAAGCATCTTTGTTCTCAGTAATTTCGAGGTGTATTCCAAATGAACACAATCTATTTCATGTAATTTTCCAAAAGAAATACTTTTTGAGTGTTGACAATAACTAACATCCTGTAGTTTGTGTGGTCCACATCTTGGTCTTGTTTTGAATGGTAGTATCCTTGATAGAACTAAAAGCATCTTTAATCCTACTTTTTGTTACTGTGTGCTCTAACATTCTAATGCCAAAATATATTGGAAAACATTCTACTATCAAAACAGAAATGCATATATAATAAAAGCACAGGTTGTTTTGCTACTGGTCTTTATTAACTAAATCTTAGCCACAAATTTGTAGCTAAAGGGAGTATCAAACTTTTAGTGATGATTTCAAATTCAGAAAGAAACAAGAAAGAAAAAAGAAAGAGGGAGAGAAGGAAGGAAGGAAGATAGGAAGGAGAGAGAGAAAGAAAGAAAGAAAGAAAGAAAGAAAGAAAGAAAGAAAGAAAGAAAGAAAGAAAGAAAGAAAGAAAGAAAGAAAGAAAGAAAGAAAGAAAGAAAGAAAGAAAGAAAAGGGTTGAACCTTATACAATAGTTAAGATTTGGAAAAGGGAGTGAGGAATAGTTGATCAAAGAGTATAGTTTTAAAAGATGAAGTCTAGGTTTTCATACCTATTGCATAGAAAGATGACAACAATAACATCAAATATAATATTTCAGAATAAATAAAAGCAAACTTCAAATGCCCCACCATGAAAAATAAGATTTTTAAATTATACTTTAATCATTCTATACCATAAAAGTAATATAAATTTCTAAGTAGTTAAAAGATAAGAGTATAAAGCATGGTGTTAGATGCATAATGAGAATATTTATTTAGATTGCATGGCTCATAAAAGTTCAAACATAACATCAGGTAGCAATTTCAACTTTTTGTTCCTAAGGGAAATAAAAATGATGAGAAGGAAAAGATGACTATGGTCTAATAAAATAAGTCTGGCAAGTCAATACAACTCAGGGCCTCGGTACTGCTCATGTACATTGTACATTAATAGTCAAACACATTACAGGGGTAGGGGATTTAGCTCAGTGGTTCCAGTGCCTGCCTCACAAGTGCAAAGTTCTAAGTTCGATCCCTGGTACCACATACAACAATGGTGGGTATGGTGGCTCACGCCTGTAATCACAGCACTTGATAGGCAGAGGCAGGAGGATTGCTATGAGTTTAAGGCCAGCCTGGGCTATATAGTGAGGTCAGGGCCAGCCTGAACTACAAAGTCAGACCCTGTCTCAAAAAACTATTAATAATAATAATAATAAATAATAATGAAACATGTTACTACAGTCATAAAACAGTGAGAAAAGTATGGTTTTTTTAAGTTTATAGAAATGTTCTTGAGAAAGTATGTATGTGGTCAATGTCTACAACTTGAAAAGCATTCATCCACATATATAATAAGCACTAACTAGGAACTACAGGAAGAAGAAAAACATTTAGATAAGAGCTTATGTTCTGTTTTCAGTCATAGAAATGTACATTGTATTTTATGCTTTCTTCTATGATTTAAAAGCAAGTATGTACAACCTTTTAAATAACTCTTTTGTGGACCAGCGGCCTTATTGTTAGCACCAGTGTTTCCTGTTAAGCTTCTATAGGGTATAATGACTTAGCATCGGACAGATCTACTGTGCCTCCCGAGGACTTGCTGAAGGCTTACCTACTTATTCTCTCTCAGAATACTTCCCAAAACGGACTTTCTTGAACTGCTGAGAAAATGCTACTGATTGTTTACTTAACAAGAGCTACAAGAGTTACTAATGCTCTCAATGTTCTTTTTCTCAGTTCACTGTGTTCACATTCGCCTCCCCCCCCCCGGCCATTTAAAAAACACCTTAGTCTTTCAGCCCACAAGTCCAGGTTCCCACTGAATAGTCTTCCTTTAAGCTGCTCCCAGGGGAAAATGTAAATGTAAAAGCTCTTCAGGGTACTATTCTGAACTGAATTGTGTCCCTTAAAATGATATGCTGAAGACTTAACACTCAGTGACTCAAAAGGCGACATTATTTGGAGACAGGGTCATTCCAAGTATGACTAATTCATGTGAATTAATGATGGGATATGAAAGGTCCACAAGACCCAGTTTGACTGTTGTCTTTATTGAAGGATAAGACACACAGTGACACACAGGAAGACAGTGACAGAATGGAGCAATTCCTCTGCAAGGTGGGGATACCAATGATGTTCCGATGAACGTCTGAAGCTAACAGAGACTAGGGAAGATTCTCTTCTATAGTTTTCAGGGGGGAGGGCCTTTCAACACCTTAATGTTAGACTTCTAGCCTCCGGAGTTGTGAAAGAATAAGTTTATTCTGTGTTAAGGCACCAAGGTCATTGTACTTTGTAAAGGCAGTCATAGGAAAAGAATCTACACATACAGATGTGCTGTATGCACAAATGAACTTAGAACTGCTCTTCCTTAACTCAATTTTTTAATCTCCAGGTTTTGTCTTCCTTCTCCAATGGTAAGGTACTTGTATTATCACTGGTCCCACCTCTGTCCTCTTCCAGTGTCTTCAGGTCATTAACTCCTGTTCCAATCTTATTTATTCATCCATTTTCTTCTCTAGGACCCCTTCCCTAACTTCTTCCCACACGGAGCATTGTAGGAACTTGTTTTCTCAATCACAACCCTCATGTTTCTGCCACACGTTTATCTTCCAGACTGGACTGTGAGCTCTGGTACTCATTTCGGCAGAGCAAGTCAGAAATTAGCATCAGGCACACAGAGCTTGTGGTACAGCTGAACTACGTACTACCATTCTGGATTTCCCTGTGCTTCCCTTTCTCCCTCTTGTCCTACTACCCATCACATAACTCGTTAATTTAAAATATGGCAAGTAATTTCAGAGTTTCCTTTGTTGGAGGAATTTCCAATGCAGAGCTCTAGGAAAAACCAGCTGTTGCAGCACTTGAGGGCCACGGCCTAGCTACAGGAACCTGGCGATTCCTCAGATTTGCCAGAATTTTAATTACGGGACAAACTCCATTCAGCCTGGCTGTCATCCTGGTGGGGAACAGCCAGGCAAGCGGGAGCAGCATTCTGTGGACCTGCGCAGGAGTAAGAGAACCTGGCCTTCCTCCTGAGTACGCGACTAAGGGAAGCACAGCTCTCGTTCCTCTAGGGTCTCCAGACCACAGTGTCCCTACAGGGCACAGGGAGGGGAGCAGAACTGGACAGGCTTACAAATGGAAGCAAGTGTTTATGTCCACAAACCAAAATAAGGGATTCAAACTTGGCCAAGGCCATACGTTTTATATATCTTTCAAATAAAATACAGTTTTAACATTTTATTCCTATTAGAAAGCACTTTTATACATAATGTTACCTTCAGTGTATTTTCAGCTGTTACTCTTTTAAGAGCTGCACTCTTAAAACTGTACAGTACAGACAACATATGCCAAATTTCTAAACATGGCACTACAAAGTTATTATAATTGTATTCGGTATAGCTTATAAACACTTTCTGTTAAAAAAATAAGTTAAAAGAGAAAGAGTACAATCAAATGCTTCGTAATCACACTGCACAGCCAGGAAGTAAAGGAACATATTTTTATAGTCGCATGGTCTTTGACCAGAAAGATCTGAGTCTCATGCTGACCGTTTTGCTTCTCCAGAACCAATCAATGAATGCTGGCACCTTTACTTTTCCAGGCTTTCCCCCCAAAACACTAGGTGTTGACCAGCTTTAGAGCTCAATGCCTGGCATCTGCTGCTGAGTTCTTGAATTTCTCCTTCCAGATCTTTCTCAGACAGCCTGGTTTGCCAGTTTAAACAGAACCACACCCTCAGAGTCTGATCCCGCCCTGAGTTTGGGAGAACCGAGAACATCACCACCAGGGCACTGGGGCCTTCAGCCTAGTACAGATCTCACTATCAACTGTTACACTCCAGCCTCAAGAGTTCCACTAAAACGATGCATTTTCTCTAAGCCCTATCTCTACTACACTTGCATGGTGCACACATTTGGCACTGAGATATATGTGAAACAAGTCAAATAGTTTGTCCTTATTAATAAAAGTTACAAAACTATAGGTATCAAAAGGCTATATCGTCAACTGTCTTTTGATGATAACCATGAATCCAGGAGGGTTGTACCTAGTGTGAGAGGATTCCACAGTGAAGTTCTATCTTTTGCTCACTTTTTTGTTTGTTTGTTTTTAAGACAGGGTCTTGCTTTGTAGTTCAGGCTGGCTCTGAGCTCACCATGTAGTCCAGGCAAGCCTTGAACTCAGCAATCCTCCTGTCTCTGCCTCCCGAGTACTGGGATTACAGGTGTGAGCCACCATGCCCGGCCCTGTGGTATGTGGTATGTGGTATTGATTGCTGGTGGGCGTTGAGTCTCCATACCCAGCATTGTATGTGGTTACCAGGGATCGAACTCAAGACCTTGCGCTTGCGAGGCAGGTGCTGGAACCACTGAGCTAACCCTCCGGCCCTTTATGCTCACTTTTTAAGAGGAAAGAATACAGGAGGCTGTCCTCGGGCTGTCAGCACAACCTCTTACCATCTGCTTTGGATCACTTTTGGGGTTACTTCCAATTTGAAATGAACTGAAACTTACATGAGAATTACAAAAAAAAAAAAAAAAACAAACAAAAAGCAAAAAGAAATTGTACATGTACTTTTACTTGGATTTTAAATATTTGCTCTTTTTATATTCATTTGTTCATGACCATATCCAATTACTTAATCATTCATTTCTATTATCTCTTGTCTATCTAACAGCAGGGAATTTATGCATATACACATGCGTATACACAGGCATATATACCTACATGTATACACAAATATATATCACAAACATCCATTTTTTCCTTAATATCTGAGAGTAGGTTATGTAGGGTGTGCATATGGTGTCCCTTTATTCCTAAATACTTCAGCATGTATGAATAAACTAAGAACAAGTACACTTTTTTCATAAATGAATGTTCAAAACTACTTTTTATTATTTTATTAGTATATGGGAACTCAAGAATAGAAATAAAAAGCAAACTAAAGGACATATTATAGGATACAAAGTAAGGACATAGACTGTTCTCAGAGGGGAGGTGACCAAGAGATGAAGGAAGCGAAGAGAGGGACAAAAGATGAAAACAAGGAACGAACAGGGACCTTATGAACAGGCACCAACTGCACCAATGAATGTAAACCTTATGTATTGCAAACTGATACACAAACTGATACACCCTTATAGAACAGCCAATCTAACTCTCAAAGTCAATAATTGACACTTACATAGTGATAGTATCTAATCTACAGGCCAGGATCAAACTGTCTTAATGCTTTCCTACAACACTGTCAGAATATTTGTATTCTTATATTCATGTACTGCTTTTTTCAGACTTGGATCTACAAGTAAAAATACTGAAATTTACTACCAATCATCTTACCAAATATTCTCATTTTCTTTTGTAAGAGTTTCTTGGGTGCTAATATCTTTTGTTTTAATTTTTAGAACTGTTTTCCCTAGTTTTGATACTTCTTAAATGAACTGTCTGGATACAAAATTCTTGGTTCATATTTTGAGTTTCCTGAAGTGTTGCCTCTTTAGTATGTTTCTTTTCAAAAGTTTGATACCAACTGAAGCCATCTTGCCCTTTTTGTGTGCATACAGTTGGTATTTTGTTTAGTTTTGTTCCTAAAGACCAGGGATCAGCATGAATTTTCTGTGCAAGGTAAAGTATCAAATATTTCTGACATTGTGATCACATACATTCTTTCTCACAAATATTTTCTTTTATAACCCTTAAAAAAATACAAACCTTTGGTAATTCTAAGCTATGTAGTATGACCACCTCTGCTACAGTCATGGGGATTTTCTCTTTATCCTTATGGTTCTCTCTTCTGAATAGGACTATGTAATGAAATTGATCACTACCTGTCAATTTTCCTAAGTACATGGAAACCCCTTCTGTTTTAGACAGTCAGGTCTTTTTTTTAATTGATTTTTTTTTTTTTTTGAGACAGTGTCTCACTTTGTAGTTCAGGCTGGCCATGAGCTCACTATGTAGCCCAGGCAAGCCTCGAACTCAGCAATCCTCCTGTCTCCTGAGTACTGGGATTACAGGCGTGAGCCACCACGCCCGGCTTTAATTGAATTTTTTATTGGTACATTTTATAAACAGCTCACAATCACACTCAACACTGGTAATTTGTACCTGTATATGACACGAGTTAATTCTCATTTTTACCCGTATCCCTACCCACCCCACCAATCAGGTCTTCTTTTAATTCAAGAAGATTTGCTTGAAGTTAGTGGTAAGTACTAGTTCTGTCTCTTCTCCAGACATTCCAATTTTGTATGCTGAATATTTTCTTTGTCTTTCAACCTAATCACTTCCATGAGACCAATTTTGTCTTTTCTTTACCTTATTTTTTTTTTTTTACTTGCTTTACTTTATCTCTGTCATGCCCTCTACTAAGGCTTTCTTTTAACACCCTGCCTTTGGCATGCTGTTTTTGATTTTTATCCATTTCTTTCTTATTTAAGTACATTTTATTTCTTCTTTTTATCCATTTCTTTTATTAAATTTCAAATTCTAATTTAAGAGTTTCCCCTTCCCTCACAGACCCAAATTACTGTTGTGGACACTGAACTGAATGAATTTGTGGGCCTGTGTTCCTATTATCTGCTGCTTTATGGTTCTGGCCTTAAGGGGAATTTATATCAACTGACAGTTTTTGCTTCTCATTTTGTTTTCTTCTTAGAGCAGTTCTAAAACCTGTTTATACCTGTATTTCATGAACAGGGATGAGTTGTGATGGCTAATACAATTTTTACTAGTTCATCAAAATGAAATAAAAAAAATTAATATTGGGGAGGTGATGAGCAAGAAGTTTTCCATTTACTTTTTTCTTTTTCTTTGGGGGACTCTTTCAAGATCTTAAATTTTCCTTTTAAATATTTTTGGTTTTACTAAGGATGTTCAAATCTCCAATTTACCTTCCTCTGTATTAGTAGGGATGGTTTCTTCAGAAGTTCCAGGTGAAAATCTATTCATAATTTTCCAGCTTCCGGTGTTCTTGGCTTTAGGCTGTATCATTCCAATCTGTTCAGTTCTCACACTGTCTTCTCTTTTTCCATACTCAAATCTTTTTCTGCTTCACCTTTACAAGGACACTTGTAATTTCACTCAGAGACTATCCAGATAAACCTAGAATAATCACCTCATCCCAAGATCCTAACATAATCACATCTACAAAATCCTTTAGGGACCCTCACAGGTCCCAGAGACCAGAACCTGGCTGTCAACAGGATCACAGACAATTTGCTGAAGCCCCACACACTTTACATCTCTTTCTTATAGGGAGCACCTCTATTTTATTTATTTTTTGAGACAGGGTCTTGCTTTGTAGTTCAGGCTGGCCCTGAGCTCACTATGTAGCCCAGGCAAACCTCAAACTCAACAATCTTCCTGCCTTTGTCTCCCTAGTGCTGGAATTACAGGTGTGAGCCACCATGCCCGGCACTGTGGTACATGGCACTGATTGCTGGTGGGTGTGAGTCACAATACCTGGTACTGTTATATGTGGTTTCTGGGGATTGAACCAGGGACCTTGGGTTTGCTAGGCAAGTGCTGGAACCACTGAGTTAAATGTCCGGCTCTAGCACCTCTTTTTTAATTTGACTGAATGTAGGGGTGAATTTATCTTTTTAAGGATCGATGCTAGCTCAATTATATCTGCCCATTTTCACATACTTTTCCCTAGAAATCTAGCTCTTTATACAGACCTAACAAGGAAATAAGAAATAATTTCTCTGGAGATTGACATTTGCCTTTCTACTTACAGGTTGTTTGAAGTCTATAGTGTTCTCTGCTTTCCTATTATACATAAAGAATTGGGTTTTATTTGTCCTTATTGATATGCATTGATTTTTTAAAGGATGATGTAGTAAACCTGAGATAATTAAGAAGCATAAATCCTGTGTGAAACAGGGGAACAGTGCTCCAGTTTGATGAGTGGCAGCTTCTGTCACACACACATGCACACATAGCTGTAAAAAGTCGGTGATTGTACACAACAGCTAAAGTATGTAGTTAGTCATAGATAATAAACAATTAAAAATCAGATTTATTCAATCTGTAAAGCTATCAAGCATTTGGGAAATCTCTACCTGACTCTACTAGGAAATACACACATACTACTCCTGCCCCAGTCTTCAGTATTCAAGTCCAAAGCATTAAAAACTGTGAATTAATATCTTTATGTTGAATGAAGCACTCTTCATAAAGGATTTATAAGTAAACACTGTCAATATCCTTGCCTCCCATTCTTTGTATATAAAGTGGCAATCATAATATTTAAATAACCATCTCAGAAGGCTTATGATAAATTAGCCATAATCCCTAAGTCACTTTCTAAATGAAGGTTTAAGTACAATCATTTAAGTTTGATGTATGGAGTGATGAAGCAGAAGTTTTAATGACAGACGGCGGTCATATAAATTAATATATTAATATTTAACAAAGAAACAGGAATGAGAAATTGGGATGTCTGCATCTTGCCATTAGTATTCCAAAGCATAAGTGCAAGGACAGATTTTACGTTCTTGAAATGGTGTCACTGTTTTTATTTAATTACTAAATTCATCTGTTCCCAATTAACAGATATAAAAGACACGTTCTCAGCAGTGAAATGTGGTCAGCCATTATTCTGAAGGAAGGGATCCTCAAACCACTGTTCTGCACGAGACCCATCTCTTTAAATAACTATCTGCAACTAATGACCAAATTGGAGTGAGCATCAACAAATGCTATCACCCAAAAGACTCTGCGAACTGGATTCCCTGAGTTAGGAAAAAATATTCCTTCTTCTCAATGCCCATTTTATCTGCTCTAAAAATGCTTTCTTTATAAGTACTATTAAAATACTCAGTACACAGCATTTTAACTAGGAAACAGACATTTATTCTAATAAATCTAGACACCTTCCCTGGTACTGTTCCCTGGGCTTAGCAGGATTTTTAAACAGATTTCTCTCACTGTTACACCTTCTCAGAGCTTACCACCTAAAGTCTTCCTAGAGTTTCTCCATCAGATATAATCACCATCTGCTTAGAAAGCTGCAGCACCTTTACCTTTGCATTTGCTCCCACTATTTATTACATACCTATATGATGCCATCATAAAGGCAGTAAACATATTTAAGAGTCCAGTTTTTGGCTTCCATTAGGTATCAAAGTTATGCTATGAAATTTATTTGCAATTACCATCCTGATTGGCTGGTCTTTGTGATTTGGTGTTTCTGAGGAAAGAAAAGGATAATTTTTACAGCTGAGGTTGTAGGTTTATTAGAAGAATTAAATGAAATAATATGTGTAAGGTGCTATGTGGTGCCTAACAGTGATTGTGAACTTGACTGAGAGATGCCCAGCGAGGTCAGTGAACTGGGAGGTGGCTAAACTCGTCCCTGATTAACAGCTGGGGCACCATAAAGGGAGCAGGGTGGATCTTTCCTTGTGCTCTCTGCTAATTTCTGACTGCTATGAAGTGAGCAGCTTTCTTCACCATTGTGCTTTCCCTGGGAGACACCCATTGGCGGAATGAAGCCTCTGAATCCATGAGCCAAAATAAACCTTTCTTCCTTCTTCCTTTCAGTACCAGGGACCAAACTCAGGACCTTGCACTTCTAGGGCAGGCATGGTGTCACTGAACTAAATCCCTGGCCCCCAACTTTTTTCCTTTATACTGTCTGTCCCAGGTATTCTGTTCCAGTGAGAGAAACCTCATACATGTTAAATCTAGTAAAGAAGTAGTAAACATTCACAATATTCAAATTCCCTGATACAGTGTTTTTTTGTTTTTGTTTTGAGACAGGGTCTCGCTTTGTAGTTCAGGCTGTCTCTGAGCTCACTATGTAGCCCAGGCAAGCCTCGAACTCAGCAATCCTCCTGTCTCTGCCTCCCGAGTGCTGGGATGACAGGTGTGAGCCACCACGCCTGGCTCCCTGATATAATCTTAACCTGCTTTGTGAGTATAAATTCTTTTTGTACTAAATGTTATGCTATTTGAAGCCCCTGAAACATCTCGGCTAATGCCTTGAATGGCATAGGATACATTTTTTAAAAAATCAGACAGAGAGCTGCAGATTTAGCTCAGTGGTTCTGGCGCCTGCCTGCCTGCCTAGCAAGCACAAAGTCCTGGTTCGATCCCAGTACCCACATACAACAATACTGGGCATGGTGACTCATGCCCACCAGCAATCAGTACCATGCACCACAGTGCTGGGGCATGGTAGCTCACACCTATAATTCCAGCACTAGGGAGGCAGAGACAGGAGGATTGCTGAGTTAGAGGTTTGCCTGAGCTACATAGTGAGCTCAGGGCCAGCCTGAACTACAAACCGAGACCATGTCTCAAAAAAAAAAAAAAATCAGACAGAGTAAAAAGTAACCAAACGACATCTGTTGAGCTCTTCTATTGTTATGATATAGTCAGAAGTGGGAAAAAAAAATCACTCCTGACCTGTAAATTGTTAAGTGCTTAGTGTAGATTAAGAAGTTAGCTGCATATAAGGGCAGTTAACTTTTAAGTGCTCAGTTTAGTTAAATTTACTTAGTTCACTCACAAGACTGAGTTAAATGAATCAAGGGAGAAGCTGGTAAATATTAATAAAGTTAATTTACTTAACAAATATTTAAGAGATCAAAATTTATAACTTATTTTTCCATTCTTCACTTTTTTTTTCCCCAAATATACTTCCCCTTGCAATTCTCCTTCTTCCTACTCAAAGTTTTGCTTTCAGGACAAAATTCCCACCTTGGCATTCCACCATTGGATAAGTATTTCTACTGCGCTGTCTTTTAAACTGCTACTAGAGAAATTCAATTCTCCAGCCCAAGAGGTAGATGAATTATGTAAATATCCCCGATTAAGACACATTTCTCCCTTCACCTTCCAGTACTATAAAGGAGTCTTTACACAGATCTACTCTAGGTACATTGTATTACTTGACAATAAAAGGCAACACTGAAAGAGCTTCCTAAGAATCAGAGGAAGTGAGACAGGAAAAGAAAAAAAGCTACCAGCAAAAGAACCGTCCAATAAGGACTTACTTTCTACTACTTGATCTTGAGTTTGGCCAGATACTTGATTTCTTCTGCCAATAACCCAGGAATTGCTAAGGGAACCCTAATAGCTATTGTGAGGTTTTCAACTGATGGATTCTAAATTCCACTCCTATTAGGCTCTTTAAAGCTGCTTCATTTACTCCTAATTGCTCTGTTTTGAGTTGTGCTGCCAAAGTCTTGAAGATCTGAAACACACCAGTACTTCTGAATCGACCTGATTTGATTACTAGGAAAACTCATCTGATTCTGGAGAACACCTGACAAATGTCACAAACTAATGCACTGCCCTGTAATCCAACTACGGTGCTGACACATACAGCAGGTCTCCTCAGGGGGACCCCGGATGCTGAAAGGATTGTTTTTAAGGAACCTCAAAATTGACATCAGATTTAGAGACTTAGTTCAGGTATTCGTCCAAGAATTCCTAAGTAAAGAGCCATCGTAGAATCACCTATTTTTACAGTGGCTATCCACAAGTCAGATCCATATCTAAAGCAGTGGTGGAGAACCATATGTGCATAAATGTCTAAATATAACAAAAATAAACATGCATATGTAAGTGTGTGTGCAGTCTAGGCATGTTTGTGCATTTATTTTTAAAAATATATAGTAAGCTTGGGCTAGAGATTTAGCCCAGTGGTTCTGGCAGCTGCCTTGCAAGTGAAGGTCCCGAGTTCAATCCCCAGTAACCACACACCTCAATGCCTGGCATGGTAATTCATGGCTATAATCCCAGCACTTTGGAGGCAGAGGCAGGAGGGTTGCTGTAAGTTTAAGGCCAGCCTGGGCTACATAGTGAGGTCAGGGCCATCCTGAACTACAAAAGTGAGACCCAGTCTCAAAAAAACCCAAATTTTATATATATATATGTGTGTGTGTGTGTGTGTGTGTGTGTACACATACACACATGTATATGTATATACAGAATATACATATATACACACATATGTATATAGAGTATATATACATATATACACACATATGAATATATAGTGAGTATATATCCACATATGGAGAGAGAGAGAAAGTTAAGTCAAGGAACCTTATGGGTAAACCACACCAAGGTCTCATTTAAGAAAAGGGTACTTAGTATTCCAAAGAAATTTTAAGTGTTAAGTCTTTGAATAAAACATTAATAATTAAAGTGTGTTTGTAATGCACAGACTTTGGTGGAGGAATGAGAGAAGGTCTTGTTCTATAATTCAAACTGGCCTTGAACTCACTCTATAGCCCACCCAGGCCAGCCTCAAACTCAAAGCGATTCTCCTGCTTCAGCCTTCAGAATGCTGGAATTACAGGAATGCACCACCATCGGGGTGAGACTTTTAAAACTTGCTGTCATCTTTCAAATCTGAAAACATTTGGCAAACTCATGTCTCCCTTCCCACTCAACTTTCAAACTTTTTATCCAAATCTGCCGAAACATTTAGTGACTGCACTTTCATTTTCACATACTCTTTCCGAGTTAGTATTCTCCCTTTTGCAGCCATCTTTTATCCTTTCCAAAATAATCACAGCGTACTGGTTTTCCTTATTTTCAGCTCCAGCCTCACCCCTCAATAGTCATCTTTGACTATGATCCAGATTTTATATAAAAAGGGCCTATTAAAAAAAAGCTGGAAAAAAGAAAAGGTTATAAACACTTAAGCATTCATGTTTTCCTGTCTATGTCTATACAAGACTGTGCCTAAAATAGCAATTTACATTATTTGTGCAGTGTAGAAAGAGTACTCCTATATCGTGTGGTCAGATGGACACTTAGGGATTTGGAGACTTCATTTTCTCAACTGCAAATGCAGGTATTTTGGAGGGATCAAATGTAGTAACACATGGTGAGAGACTCTGATCTCTGTTTCTCCTCTAGTATTAATATACTCCCTAACATAAGCTTGAGTTTTTAGGTGACACATTTAAAGCAGTTTAAAGGCAATTTAAAATTGCCTCCCCTATGTACTAAATAACATACCTATTGAAAACTCAGGCTGTAAACTTTCTCAGTGTCATGACTTTGGAGTTTATTTTAGCTGTATTCCATTCTGTGCCCTGGGGAAGAAGAAATCCTCCAGATCTGCTAAAGCTCCAAACAAAAACAAAAGCAATCCTCTAATATTACACTGAGAAGCTGCACAGCAAAGAGGGGCTCCAGTGTCTGTGGGCTTCCTAACAAGGGCTTGCAGAACCAGTAGACAGTATTATTTTTCAAAATCATGCAACACGTTTTTCTCCCGTTTTCAAAAGTCACGTGATTTGAGTAGTGCATTAGAAGACCTGAGGTTTTTGTATTACTGCAAAGTGTTCTGGTTTCTCTTTCACTTAGTTTATTAACTAATTTCAAAGAAAATGTTTTCTAGTTATATTGGTATTACTTTCAAGGAAGAAAACTTATGCTCTATATATGTTGAAAAGTACTTGATTTTATTGCTTTGCTCTAAGAGTTGACTAACAACTGCGGACCACAGTTGTGTCTGCTTTTTCCTTCACTGGCCTATGCGCGAGATGCAGCAGATATGCTTCTGATGTCCTTCATCCATCAAAGTATAGTATCAAAGGTGAGCTCAGCATCTCAGCGTCCACAGAAAAAAATGGCAAAATCAAAACAAACAAAGAAGTACACTGCCAAAAAAAAGTCCAAGAATGGATTCTGGACAAAGAGAAGTATAACTAAAGGGAAATTGTGGCATGGGCCTTGTACAATTTTGTATATTTGTTTTTTCATTGATCATGAGTTTTTGGAGGTTAGGGAAATGGATCCCTTTCTTCTTATAACAAGGAAAGAAGCAGATTTTTGATAATGGGCGTCAGAGGTGAGAGTCAAGGGCTCTCTCCAGCAGGTTCTTGACACTGTATCCCAAAAACACAGTCACAGATTTGTAGTTGGCAAGAAGATACCCACAGATAGGAAACGGGGTGGACGGCTTGTCTCATGCAATAATCCCATTACTGTGCAAGGCTCCAGTTCAGACTCTTAAAAATTAGAGAGGCCTTTTCAGCTGAACAAGTAGGGGAAAAGTCCTAGGAAAACCACACCCTAAGACTCCTGATTACCCGGGGGATCAGAAACCGAGTATTAATCTGAAGGCCCCTCTGCAGGGTGGCTTTGTGTGGCACTCAACAGGCACTGCAGGCCTGCTGCTAGGCATCCGAGATGGATTCAGAATCCAACAGGTTCACTCCAATAGTGAATTTCATTCTATATAAAAGAACTGAATCTTTGGAGACATCATTGAAATGCCAATTTCCATGCTTCTTCAAAGTTATGGCACTTATAACATCAATATTTTAAACAGTTCAAGTATGTTTTAACTTCCAAATGAGTCATTCACTCTCTCAGCAGAGAAGAGATAAAATAAAATGTCAATGACTAAAATGTGAGCTGCTTCTTCAAAGACAGAGTTAAGTACATTACTCATGATTCAGTGGTAATTGGCTTGGAAACTGGAAAAACAATGCTGCTCATGACAATGGATATCCACTGGGCTCTGCAGGAATTCAAAGCCTACTGGAGAAAGTGGCCCAGGACTATCTATGTCACACTTACTCTGCTTCTCACGGTGCAATTTCCTCACCACTCTTACTGAGTTTTAACTGGATCATTGTCCCATTCAGAATTTACATTTTCCTATTACTCAATTTTGCATATTTAAGGTCCTTAAGGTGTCTCCAGGAATCTGTCCAGACCATCAGCCAGGAGAGTCTTCCCAAGAAGAGAGGGTCAGGTAGCAATAGCACCTTAGAAGTCAAGGTAACCAGAAGCCACACAAGCCCAGACCTTATTACCTCACTGGGTAGCAGATGCTGCAAACGTTGTGCTGAGAATCACCTGGGCATCTGCCTAACACAGTTCTTTTCCCCTTTTGGGGGCGATGTCTTCATAAAGGCTATGTTCCATACCCCAGTGTGGTAAGTCCTGAGACTGGCTTATTTTCGCATCATGTCCACTTGGCTCATGAACTGACGATCTTCAGTTGAATGCAGGAACATCAGCACATCAAACCGTTTATTGGAAATAATTATTAAACTTCATTACATCTGAGTAAATACCCTATTTCTAAGTTTTCTCTTATAAAAATAAGGACCACAATATTTGTCTGTCTTCTCAATTAAGAAAACATCACATATGCCTAAGAAAATGATGAAAAGCAAAAGTTATACACACATGTGAAAGAAAGCAAGGGCACCCTACACACAAAGTAGTACTCAGAACATGGGCAATTGTTTAAATATCAAAGCATGTAACAAAGTATAACATCCTAAAATATGAATAACATACATAACTTCCAATATTTTTATGGTTCTGCTATTGTCATCTCCTCACTGACTGTTTTCTAACACAAAACAAAGAACCAAAGACATGGAAGGATAGCTAACTTTGCAAAATAAATCAGATGGTCAGTCTAACTAAAAAATCAAAGACACAGAATAAGCAGTGTAGTTTAAGTATCTCTGGCTTCCCTTCTTGAATTACCCCAAAGATTGTAACTTGGCACCATCACTCAAATCCATACACATCTTGGTTCCATGGAGTATCAACAGGATCAGTCTCGCCTCATTCTGGAAATCAGCTGAAAACACGAAAAAGCAGCACTCAAGTCCCTGGGTTGGTAAAAATACAGTCAGGAGCAACCATGCAGATTCTTCCCAAAGTATTATACAGAATTATAATGAAGTCATATTAGATAAATAAAACACTGGAAAGAATTTGAAAGTGTGAAGCATAAAATTCAAATGTCTAACCATTTAACAGTAACACAGCTTTTATGTGAACAAATACCGATAATTCCCATTTTTTCTAAATGTCTTCTGGAATAATGACAACTATTCTGGAACAGTGAAAACTGAGTACCACAGAAGTGGGAAACTGTAAAACTGACAAAGTGGAAAAGGAAAATAGAAAAATTAGTATTTTAGCTAAGAGTGGGAAGATTCTTAGAAAACATAGGGTACCACCACCACCACCTGCCTCTCTAAGTGTCAGCACTTAGCATTCTTCGTTTACAAGTAAGAGATTTACAACCCAAAAGTTGAAAATGCCTAATTTTACTCACAAGTATCCGATAAGTCCCATTTCCACTCATGACTCCCCCACTCCCAATCAAGCAAGTCTTCTTCTCATTTTCTCTCTAGAGATCTTGTCTGTACTATGACCAACAAGAAAGGGCTCCACTACCACCTACATCATTAGGCCATCACTTCCTCATACAAGGCCCACACTAGTAAGAACATGATGATGTCCATTCACAATCTTCTCTAAGAACTCAAATATGTTGATGCGTCAGCACTAGCTAAACGTGAATTATTTCCATAACTGTCACTAATTATCTCTGGGGTTTAGGCAAGTGATCTCACAGTGAATTCCCAGATTTGCATGTGGAAAAACAGTGCTCCTAATACTCTGTTCCATCTTCTCAATGAACTGATGCAAACATCAAATAACACATGCAAATGCTCTAAATTCTACAGAGGAAACAAACTCATGAGAAGTCACAGAAAGTGTAGTCAGAACACCAAGGAAACCAAATCAGTTTCAGTAAACCAATCAACAGACAAAATTATTTCAGTAAACATTTTTCATGGAACATAATGAAATAATGAGAATAACTTTCAACAACTGTAAAATAAACCATTTTCCATGCTGCCCTCATAGAGAATGTGTTTAGCTCTTATTAAACAGTAGTTTCGTATCATAAGTGTTTAAGATCAAACAGAACTGGTACTGATGCACAGCTGCTGTGTGACTTTGAATTTACTTAACCATTGTTAATACCACTGTCCTAACTGGGCAAGTGGGACAATCTCTGTAAAATGACTAGATGAAACCACATATGATCATGCACATACAAGTGACCATAAATGTAACATTAATTAATTCCCAATTCATACAGGGAAAGTTAAAGTTAGGATCAATCTCCAAATAAACTGTGGAGCTCCTTAGTCAGACTCTTGCCTGCTCTTATCCATAACAATCCACAGTATTTCTGAGACTGTACTGACAAACGGACATACTTGAAATCAAACTAAGAATTCAAATATAAGATACAATTTGAAGTCAATTAAGTATTAAACAAAAATAGTATTTTAGGTTGAAGCAACAGGTAGTAGTTAATAACTCCTACATGCATTAACTCCCTAATGTTGCCAAAAAATTTCATGTAAGTACCACTATAACCATCATATTGCAGAAGAAAGACACAGAGGAATTAAAATGGCTTGCTCTATTCACAAAAAATAGTATTCGAATTATAAAGTAAATATAAGTAGTTGTTCTCTGGAATCCATATACTTATACACCTGAGATAAGTTCTGGTTACTAAGAAAATTAATATATTTCTAATTGTGAACAACAGAATCTACTTTAATTAAAATAGAGAGAGATGTATTTTTTTAAAGTATCAGTTCAGAAAATGTCTGGGTAGGTCAAAGAATCAGACTTCCTTACAACCCAGCCAAGAACAGCATGAATGAACCAAAAGCCAAACATGCTAGGTCTCTTCCAATAAAAATACTAAGAATGCAGCTGTCTCCCAGTATCTGATGCCAGAAATTCTGCAGTGGTCTCCCCCAGAATATAGCCCTGGTCTACCACTGCATCTTCCTAAGAATACAGCAGTCTCTGTGTGTGCAGAAGGCCCTGCTTTTTGCCTTCTGTAGCCCTCTCCTACATGCTACAATTTACAATAAGGCCACATTCTAGCTGCAAGAGAGTCTAGGAAATGTTGATTTTTAAAAACTATTTTGGAGGGCTGGGGATTTAGCTCAAGTGGTACCGTGCCAACCTTGGATACACAAGGGCCCGAGTTCGATCCCTGGTACCTCAAAAAAAAAAAACACAACTATTTTGGAGGGCTGCAATCACAATATGAGAAGCTAAATGAATATCAAGATGGTAAAAGATTTTAGGTGATCAAAAAAGCCACTCCATACTGTAATAATGGGCAGGTGCAAAGGTCTGGAAAACAAACTCGGGTACATAAATTAGGAATAAGCTCATGTAAGGACAACCTCACTTCATTTGGTGACAACTGCTTTCCTTCCTTCCAACAAAGGCTGTACATAGTTTCATTTTAATAGGAAGACATTTTTTTTTTTTTTTAAAGACAGGGTCTCGCTTTGTACTTCAGGCTGGCTTTGAGCTCACTATGTAGCCCAGGCAAGCTTCAAACTCAGTAATCCTCCTGCTTCTGCCTTCTGAGTGCTGGGATTACAGGTGTGAGCCACCATGCCTGGCACTGTGGTATGTGGTGCTGACTGCTGGTGGGCATGAGTCACCACACTCAGTATTACTGTGTGTGGTTACCATGATTGAACTCAGGACCTTGTGTTTGCGAGGCAAGCGCCAGAACCACTGAGCTAAATCTCTGGCCCAACAGCAAGACATTTTTTTGAATCATCATACAAAGACAAGTGATTAAAAACCTGTGAATATCAAGTTCTTGAATTTTTCCCTATGATTTCAAATTGTTATTTTTCCATAAGACAAACCTAAGTATTAAAAAGTTATTAATAAACTGGCTACTTTGTATGTCATACACTATTTTTGTCTGTGATAATTTTCCTATCTTTCCACAAGGACTATTTCTTAAGACAGTGGAGATTGTAAATGGTAAGGATGTTTTATCATTTTGGAAATAGAAATACAAAATAAAATCCTAGATATTCGCTATAGATTTTTAAATTTTGAAATAAAACCTTTTAAAACATCATTCACTTATATATGTCTCAATAATATTCCAAATATTTTATACAGTAAAAATAGTTCTAATAGTTTAAGATAGTCACATACAATGAGACAAAGTATTCCTAAATACAAGAACAGAAAACTATTTTTAGAAGTCTCTTGGAAAAAGACAACTGTGTAACAGCCAGTATCAATGTGTAGTATCTATTGTGTAAACTTCTATATTGGCCAGAACCATTTTCTTTCCTGCTAGTGGAGTCATAGAAGATAGCATGATCTTTGAACCTCATTAATGTTGAATCATTTGTAACATCTATATAAATAATAAAAATGTACAGTATTTTCATTTTCAAATGCAAAATATCTGTATCATAAAATTAGAAATGCAGATTAACAATAACGTACTAGACTAGTTGGTTTTTACTATTTAAATCCATACAGTGTTCTATGCTAATTGCCATTTGTATAGTTTTTATTTATTCTAGCTTAATTCTATAACTTTTAGTGTATATTATCTGAATTTAAACAGGAAAATGTTTTACAATATTCTATACCCAAACAAAAAAGATCAAAGTAAAATTTCCACTTAAACACATTCAAGGAATGTCTTCTAGAACTCATTTATAACTTCAGTTTCTCACACCAGAGAAAAGATATGATATTAACACATCTGTGACCTATTTATTTCACTTAGGAGTATGTTCTTAAGGTATGTCCATTTGAGTATAAATGACTCAATCTCGTCATTCCTTATGGCAGAGTAATAATCCATTTTATTTTTAAAAAACACACGTCTTCTGTGTTCTGACTTAAAAAAAAATGAGAGATTAAGGCATTTGATGATGATGTCCATGAACTGTTTTTGCAAAACAGTCGATGCAAAGACTGATGTTTTTAGACATACATATGTGCATATATATAGTTTTTGGTTTTAGATATGTACATATCTTGGCTAACAAAACATGAAGCAACACAGGTCTGTAGGATTGTCCTACCACTTTGTTATAGCTATCTTAGCCAAGAGATTTTGGAGCTTTTAAACCCACACTGGCATGGATTTCTTTCAAGTTAAAAGGAGTTTTTAAAGTACATAACTGAATTTTTTTAAAAAAAGAAGCTAATAAAAGTAAGTTTTAAAGAATAACAAGACTGGCTTACATAGCTGATACCAACTTTCAGAGTGAATGATCTACCTCAATCACTACCTTCAGAGCTCTGCTGTAAAGATATAATTAGTTATGACATGAACATAGGAATGAAATTGAAGTCTGGCAGTTGGAAACAGAGAATTAATTATGGCGACTATGACTCATCTGAACATCATAGTACATTTAGGACTGATAAAGTCTCTGTTTCTTTACTAAGGAGACTTTTTAACAATACTTAAGCCAACAGAAAGGACCAACAATCATTGACAGAGGGCAGTTTCACTCTTACAGAGCCACAGAGGTGACCACTCACTAAGTCATTAAATTGACCATGCTAGCTTTTAGGTCAGAGGCCCTGACAGCATTGTACACATTTTTTCCTTAGTGCTGACACTGTCATAAGCTGTAAAGCAATGGGGGGAAGGGTTTTTGACATCTTTATGTTGTCATACATTTATGAAATTCAGAGTTCTTAAATGGGGGGGTCATTGTTAGACGCTGAATCTAAAATATAGTGTCAGCTCTGCTCAATCTACCGCTGTGTGAAAAAAAGCTAACAGGTAAACTCACAGTGAGAGAAGACTTTGCCCATGTAATAGGCAGAGGTTATTTCTGTACATCTGTATGAATTTTTGAGTGAGTGAAAACATGACATTATAATAAACATATCTTATGTAGTAGTTTTTTCAATCTCATGAAATTAAGTAAAAAGAGTGATTCTGAAGTTCATATTTATTGCAGCCTCACATGAGCAATGGCTCATCCCTCCATAAGGAAATGCGAGTTTAATGAGCCACTGCAAACTTTGCCTAAAATTGGCATTAAATCTGTATTATCTATGAATATGACAGTGAGGATTACTTGATATCAGATCATAGCAAATAAGCATGTTATATTTACCAAAACTGAGCCATAAAAACAGCTTGTAAGAGTAGGAAGAGTTCATTTTACAAAGCATGGACTTTCACCCCTGTTACTGGTTGTGTGATCTTGGATGCATGGTGTTTTACTTACTAATAGACAGGATATCGTATCTACTCTAAGGGTTACTAGGGTATATAAGTTGTGGAATTATTATGTTGAATCTGAGAACAGATCTTGTGCACAAGAGTCAACAAGATTACCATGAATCATAGCCAGGAGGGGCTTCCCCTTCATAGGAGGCTTCTTAGGCTGTAGTCAAAGCCAATGTTCATTGAAGACAGGGCCACGTTAAGTACACAGTTATAGTGGCTGTTGCTAAAGCAAAATGTATTAAAAAGTCATCTTCCCTCTGAACTACCTGAAACAATTTCTGCTAAGTTCTTTAGCCAATGATTCGTATGTGATATCTTACAGCTAGCTATAAATCTTTGGCTCTTTTGTATTTGTTTTTAATTTTTTAAAATTCTTAAGTATGGCAAATTCTTAAGTATGGAAACTTATCCACCTACTACTTTAAGTGTGCAGTATTACAGTATTAACTACATTGAAATTGTTGTAGATTTTTAAATCTTTTATCATCTTGTAAAACTAGAACCCTATAGCTATTATCTACTCAAGCCCTTAGCTTGCCCCACAATCCCTGACAATTACCAGTCTGCTTTCTCTTTCCACAAATCTGAATACTCCCAATTCTGTGCTTCTATTGAACCTATTTGTGTCTTTATATTTAAAGATTTCTTTTAGATGGTGTGTAGTTTGTCCTTATTTTAATTTCCAATATAACCTGCTACAGATGTTAATGGAAATAACTCAACTATTTGTATTTAATGTAATTATCATTATATCCTGTTTAAACCTTACTTTTAGCTTTCTATTTTTTTCTGCTCTTTTCTTTTTCCTGTTTTCTTTTTGACAATTTTTCCCATTATTTTCTGTTAATCTTCACTATTGATTTGATATGTTGGTTTGTTTGTGTGCATAGTTCTTTTATAATTTAAATCCTTTCCTTTATCACAGTCTTCCTTCAAATAATACTGTCACTTCCCACATAGCAGAAGAATCTACAGCATTATTCCTCTTCTCTCTATGCTACTCTTCTCATTCAATGTTAAGACTTCACAATAAACTCTTTGCTTTAAGGAGTTAATTGTCTGTTGGAAATATTCTTCAGTCTTTTAGTTTTGCCCATATATTTACCATTTCAGGTGCTCATTTCCTTAGCTAGATTCAAATTTCTACCTAGTAACCATTTTCTTCTGCCTACAGAAGTTTATTCTCAAAAGGTAAATATGTCACCTCTCCTCAGGAGAAAAATTTCATCTATCCTAAACACTATAATTGGATAAGAAGTCTAGCTTTCACTCCTTCATATATAAAACATATTTTCTCTTCTCTATTTTTAAGCTATCTTCCTTCATTTCTTCTTCCCAGAAATTTGATTATTATGCGTTTTGATGTGGTTCTTTGGGTAGGGTTCAATGAACTTCTTGGGATTTGTAGGTTCAGAATTTTCATATTTGAACAATGTTTACTGATTGCTTTTTTCAGATATATTTTGATTCTCTCCTCCTCATAGTCCACTTGTACTTTTGTTAGACAATATTAGACAATATTCCTTTTTATTTCTTATTGTCATAGTTTAAATGATTTCTACTGGCATATATTCAGTCATTGATCTTTTTCTTCTGCACTGTGTATTAATGGGATTTTTAAACTTCCAGATATATTTTTTCACATTTACTTAATTCTTAATCTTTTCTCAAATCATTCATATTTCCCTAAGTATGTTTATAAGATAGAGATGGTTTAAGGTATTTGTCTATTGATTCATTATTTCTGTCATATCTGGTAGTGTTTCTATTGATTTTTTATTTTGTTATGAGTTATATTTTTCTCCTCCTTTGTACATCTGGTAATTCTGGCTGGATGCCAAATGTTGTGAATTTGACATTATTAAGCACTAGATTTTGTTGAATTTCCCTGGAGGAGATCTGTATTCTAACGTACAGTTAAGTAACTTGTACATCACTGTGGTTTCTTCTAGGGTTTGCCACTCTGGGTTCTAATTGGATTTTTTTCTGGGACTAATTGTGTCCAATCCCATCACTAAATTGTGACCCTTCTATGGTCTCTCCCCAGTGCCCCACATGTGAAGAACTCTATTTGGGTTTGAGTGAACTTTATATAAGCTCCAAGAATGGTTTAGCCTATTGTTTCCAGATGGTCTCTCCTTGCCTTTCTCAATCCTCTGGAAGACAATTATTCAGCCAAAACCCTAAGGGGACCCCTCCAAAGACCTCCACAACTCTCTCGCTGTGTAACTCCCTCCTCTCTGATACTGTTCCATTTCATATTTAGCTGTCCTGACCTCTTCCAATTCCAATCTCTAAAGGAGTTTGCCCAGCCCAGTCTGCATCCCTCTCCAGACCCCACTTCCAGGCTGCACACTGAGACGCCCACAGAGCTGGCCTAACCTCTTGCTCTTCTCCCAAGACTCATGGCCTGCTGCCAACATGTGACAAACTTCTCATCTATATTCCTGGGTTTTCTGGCTCTTCATGGTGGGAGATCAGCTTCCACACCAGCTCAACCTTCATACTCAGAAGTAACACTTTTCTAAGAGTTAACAGGGTATTTCTGTGAGGGACTATAAATCAGCGTGCAAACGTTAGCACAAGGAAACACACCAAATAGAGATAAATGCACACCTCACAATATGGGTATATTTTTTCTTCTACTGCAAAGACAAGTTGACGAACTGGATCATGATCTTACATAAACTGAAACATTCTGGAAAAGTTAATTTGCCTCAACTCACACTCCCCAAATTATTCAGAGCACAACATTTCCTTAAGAAGCATTCCTTTTTATAAAGCACTAACCATAACTCTCCAAAAGGACAGCACTTTATGTTTTCATTAAGTGAGACTACAGTTGCAACTGGGCATCTGTAGGTACTCTGGGCACAACGAGACCATCAGCATGTCAGAAGTGTGTGAGACAAGAGAATCAAGCCAAAGGAGAAAGAGCACTGCAAGAGGAGGAGGAGGAAAGGCAGAGTATCCACTTCATTACACTGCCCAGGGCAGACCCTCAGGGAAAGGATTTGTCTGCCTGCTGTATTTCCCTTGGGAACTATCTGTAATTACTATCACACCTCATTGATTTTCAATTCTTTCTATTAATACATTTATTGGCCATTCTGACATAATTAAAATCAGTCTAACTCCACAACTCTAGTAGAGGGTATCTCTTCCCTAAAACATGAGTTCTGCAAGTGCAGGAATTTTCTGCTTTAAAAACTAAAAAAAAAGAAAAAAAAGCCAAAAGACAAAAAACAAAAACCACTAGTCTTCTCACATTAGCAAAAACACAGTTTCTGCATGTTTTTCTTTGAAGCCAGATAGTGACAAGGAAAGATGTCACTAAAGATCAAAAGATCTCAAACAGTGGTGGGTCATCAGAGAATATTAAATGATAAGCAAATTCATATTTCCAAGATAACTCTACCAATTTACTATTGATAGGGCCCCTGTTCCACAGTAGGAGGGGAACTAATGAGGCTCTGCTAAAGGGTAACATAAGAGGCATTTTAATAAATGCCTTTTTTCCCCTTCTGATGAAGGCATTAAAGTAACTGTCTTACTATGCCGTACACACAGATGTACATTAAATCTTTAATGTAAAATTAAACACAGAGGTTTGTTGAGGGAATAAGTAAGGTTTGTTGTTGCTTTTCTTCCCTCTAATGCTACTGAATTTTAATGTAATTGCCTGTCTTAAATAAGCATTGCATAATAGATCTCTAGGTTCACCTACAACACTTGTACCTGTCTATACTTCTTTATTAAGCTTAAGGGTTGGATCTTTCACAGAACAGCACAAGTCTCATAACCCTTCCAATCCACAGTGTAGTAAACAGGCTCTCACTCCCAATAAACAGTATCTGATGCATCACAATTTATTGAGTCTTGCCTATTCATAAGCTCCTGGGCTGAGATGATGAGGAGTAATGAGAAGCATAAAGCATAAGCTCTACACTTCAGGAAGTTCCATTAGAACTGTTCCTTGGTGTTTGTCAGTTCCTTGAGACAAAGGAATAGGACAGCATGATGCATGTTCTACAGAATGGCTTATAAAGTTAGTGCAAGCTGCCATAAGAGAAAACATCATTACCTTCTTCTGTCCCATTACTTTCTTTTTCTTTTCTTTTCTTTTTTTTTTTCTTTTTTTTTTTGAGACAAGGTCTCACTTTGTAGTTCAGGCTGGCCCTGAGCTCACTATGTAGCCCAGACAAGCCTCGAACTCAACAATCCTCCTGTCTCTGCCTCCCGAGTGCTGGGATTACAGGTGACATCCTCCACACCCAGCTCTTCTGTCTTATTTCTAAAATAAGGGTGCTCACAAGGATCTGTTGTAGGGTAGGCTGAGATGTCCAGCTAGTAAAAATGAGAGGTTGACCTGTATTAGCCACCTTCAATCCCCGCAGCCATCCTAGCTACATGGCACTGGCAAGAGAAGCCTCCACTTTCTCCCTTAAGGGTGGCACAGAAATCTTTTACTACTCAATTATAGGCTGCTTGCAGCTTGTAAAACTGCACCCCAACTAATACCACTCTTCTCCCGCTCCGTGGAGGGAAGGCAGTGTGGCCAAGGGTTCCACACTGTAGTGGCTGGCTGGGGACTGAGGCAACTCCTTCCCTATAGCAAATGCTCAAGGCTAATGAAGGCAGTGAAGGAGATGAAGAAAGAAATCTTTCTTTTGTCCTTCCTTAAAAGCTGCTGTACTGCAAAATATTTCTCATATTTTTTGTTAAAATTACTTGCTTTTTAAACATTTCACTTTATTCATTTCATGAAATAGAAAATATTCAAAGGGAAAGGGGTAGGGGAAAGTAATGAGAGGAAAGAAAAACATTATCTTAAAAAGAAAAAGAAAGAAGGCATATATAAATAGGGATGGGGAGATTGTGGGGTGGGTAAAAATGAGAACTCATGTCATATACTGGAATGAATTCCCATGTTGAGTGTGATTGTGATATGTCTATAAAATGTACCAATAAAGAATTCAATACAAAAGGATATTGAACATATATAAAATTAAGCAGAATGAACAAACTCCTCTTGTATTCCTCACTCAACTTGAATCTAGAATTGTGACCTTTCTCCTTTCATCTCTACTCAAATTCACCTCCTCTCCTATTTTGTTTCATAGCAAATCCTGGTCACCTTTATCATTCCCTATGTAAATAACCCAGTAAGTCTCTTTAAGGCATATGAACTTAGAACTTCCATTTTTAAAAAAGTGGCCAAGCACCATCACACACACAAAAGTTACATCTTTTTTATATAGTTGTTTTCTTTTTTCATTATCCTATTTTCACATGATAAATCTCACTGGAATTTGAAATATTTCTGTAGGTCACTTAAATAAAAATACAGATAATAAAAAAGTGTCATTTTGACATTGACCTGAAAACTACCTGTAGGATTACAGGGCAATGTACATTTTGAAATCTCTGCTAAAGAGGTCGTGAAAACTGCAGGAACAGAAAAGGAAAAAAGCGAGCCTTTTCTCCTGTTTTTCTTCAAAAGCCATTTATTGGCTCACCACCTACCACATACTGCCGCCTTCTTTGAATCTGAGTGGTTAACTCCACTTCCTGACCCAGGGTAAGGAAGTAGGTGACAGAGACTAAGGGTATCCACACAGCTGGTACCTGGCTGAACAAGTGCCTGAGCTAAATCTGTCTCGCTTGGAACTTCTGCTTCCACACACACTTCGTTGTAGTAGGATCATTAAACTCCTAATTAGAAATGCTTTCTCTCTTTGCCCTTTTCTGGGATCTTAGAATATCAGACAATGCTGAGAGGGAAGGGCTTGTGTCCAGTACCCCCACTGCATGGATAAGCGCCGAGGGGCCTGGAGATATGAAGGAACTTTCCAGGGTCATTCAAGCTAGTGACTTTAGGGCCAGGAACAAAATCACATTTTATGTCTTTGAGGCAATGCCCTTTCTCCCCATACTGCCACATTGCTGGGTACAATAGTTTCAAAACTCTTCCATCTGCTGTAGTTTTTGGCTTAATAACATGTTAGAACATCCAAAGGCTGGCAGCTTTTGGGAAGCTCTTGTAACAGCAGGGCACAAGCACCGAAGGTCACAGGCAAAGTCACTCAGAGGTTCCTTGCTGTGCCCCCGAAGCATATCACAAGAGCACATACTCTTCCTGCAGACTGCTGAGCAGCATGTGCTGGATTACCGACAGGCTTGAAGAAAACTGAAGTCACAGTTTAGGAAACTCTACTGATAATCTACTGGATATCCCATAACTAGAAACATGAGGCAGAGATCTCCAAAGAGAAAGGTTTCAGCACTGTTACAACCCCTATTTGGCTCACCTGGTCACAGAATGAAGACCTCTAGCACCAGTGAGAATATGTTTTCGCTATTTCCAATTTGACCTGTATGTTCACAATAGCTTCATGAAACAGGTAAAGCAGGTTTATAGCTAGCTATGGACAGGCTTTATACTTTATCCCTTATAGTAGTTCTAATGTGTAGATGAGATTAATAAAGCTTGTCTTCACTGGGCACTTACCATGTACTAAGAACTATAAGAGTTACAAGGGACAAATATAGAAAATACGCTTTACCCTCAAGAGATTTCAATGTGACTGAAGAGAAAAAGTAGGTCTGAGATTCAGAAATTATATGGAAGACAGTACCCACCCCATCATCTCCAGTGGATCTCCCAAAGTGACCTAAAGGGAAATCACTAGAATTCTTGATTTTCTCATTTTAAGTTCCAGGCATAAAATATTATAAATTATTAAATATAAATCACTGTAATCAACAATTAAGTCTTAATAAACATTGCAGATTGCTTCTCCTCAAACTTTGCCATAAAAGGATGAAATTATATTTGTCACATACTTAAAGAAACATATATACAAATAACATTCCCATTTTGCTCCAACATATACAATCTAACAGGGTTAAAATACCAAATAAGCACCATTCATAAGAAAGAAAATTGACTTTAATGAAAGATATTAAGTAAAACTGAAGAACCCACAATGTTTCCTGTCCTAGTTTGAGGACAAGAAAAGTACTTTGTATAAATAATATTACATAGGATTCTTATTCACACTATGATAATTATTGATCATCATTTTATGAACATCTAAAACTTTCAGGCAAATGTTGCCATTAAATTGGAAAATGATAGTGAAGGGGAAAGAGCTCCCTGGATACTATTATATGTCAAGGGACAGGTGACTTAAAAGCACTATGCTGGCTTTGACCACTGGTCCAAGTGACTGCAATTTCTATAGTTTTTGCCTCCCTCCATAATGAGTGATTTGAACAGATTATTGCTACTGGGATTGAAGGAAGAGTTATCAGGTAAAACCAATAATATGAAATATGAGAGGCTACTTTTTTTCTGCCCCCAAAGCATTAAAAAATTATTTTCTATGAATGAGATTTTATGATCTGTATACATTGTGTAAAAATTTATTTCATTAAATTCATGCATCTCCATTTTAAGAAATAAAACATGAAAACTCTAAAGAAGTAGAACAAATATTTCCTGTGATCATTAATCAATCAAGGTTAAAACTACTGTAACTATATACTTTGGAGAATACGTATAGTTTAACTGGATGAGTCCAGCTAGAAAGTCCAGGTGAATATATGACTTTTCCTGAAATGTTGTCTCTGAACAAATAACGTAGAAACTGTTGCATAATTTTTTCCTCTCATCAGTCTGGGGTGGAATCTTTACAAATCTGTTATTATGCCACAAAGAGAACTATGGAGATGTATTATTGACAGACATAATCCACCAAGTTCATTTTAGAATTACAAAAATCAATGCTGAGCACAACAGTAAAAATAATGTCCTGTACCACAGCAGATGTGTTTCAAACGCAGATTAACAATGAAAAGAAGAAATCATATCATGATGTCATACACCTGCCACAAGTCATTGACTGTGGAGACTCCAAGAAGGCCTTCTAAATGCTGCTCTCTGGGCCCCAATCTGGGATGGCAGCACCTGCTTGGTCTATAAGGACCCTAAGGCTTGAGTGGAATCCCAGACAAATGCATCCATAACAATTTTCATATTCTTAACAGTGAGATTCTACATACATTGAAAGTTCCTCTTGGGTATTTAAGTATAAAGCAGTGATAACTGTAGTTCTGGTTTTAATGAGGTATTTACAAAATAAAGCTTATATATATGTACTTATGTGTGTCCTTTTGTCATTCATCTGTGCTGCCTCCGTGATGGTGGTTTAATAACCTTGGCAGCCAAATGCACTTGAGCGTGTGACCAGTGCTTTCTCTTTGAGATATATTCAGTAGCCAATGCTACAACCCATTATACTGTCCTTATGCTTTTAACTAGTGAAGCTATAAATGCTGACAATTATAAAATGTCCTGTGTTTAAGAAGCATCTTTCCTCTTGGTGCTTATATTTTAAATACCATAAGTTAATCCATCAATTTGATGATACACATTGCTAAATAACCTTTCCCTTGTTTTTAGGAAAATTTTAGACTCACTGACTTCAATTTCATCAAACATTCTCTACTCCTCATGGAGCTTAAAAAAAAAAAAAAGGTAAATTCAAATGTCAAATGAAAAATCTATCCCATAAACACCAACATTCCCATACCTGCACTTAGAATGAACTGTGCTATTTTTAACATTTAAGTTACATCCCACTTTATTAGTCTGTCTTCTTTGCTTTGGATTTTTATCAGCTTTTGAAAAATTCACCCATTTAAATATAACAATACGATTCTTGAAAGCCCATTAATCTCTGTAATTTCAACATACTATCTAAGGAAGTGATATTTAAGCTTCCAACCGGGTGAGAATCAATCAACATCTCCAGTGATTTTTACTTGAGAGACAAGCTTAGGTAATGGGGGTGAGGTGGGGGGTCCAAATAAATAGAATTGTTCTGCAAGCCTCAGGACCTTCTGGAATGAAGGGCATGATGAGAAAGACAGAGGTAGGCGTCCGTGGAAACTTTTGCTTACCCCTTGTTCAGATTCCAAAAGCTCTGTTTTGACTCTGACTGCAGGCATCCCATCAAGCATTAACATTCTGTTCTCAAAGGTGCTGATATTCTGAGAATAAAAGAGAGGGGAGAGAGTCAGCTCCGAAGCGTCAAAGAGGACATCTGGTGGAGCCTGCCCACACCACACTACCTTCAGCACTGCTAACCTAATTCTTTAACAATGAAGTCTAATTAAATGTGAATAACCGCATCACCAATTATTCCCCCCATTTGAACTTTCATTTGAAATAATGACCACGAAGTTGAATTAATCAGTCTGATTCTTTGACCTCAGGTTGGAGGTCAGACTGTAATAAACTGAAGTGCAGAGACCTTACATTAATTTATATGGGGCTGAAACCATTCATCACAGTTTCTCAATAGTGAAGGGAACTGTAAGGCAAGCTTCTCTCCTCTTTAGCTGTAGAGGTTGTCTTGTGTATAACAGGCATCGATAAAAGAGACAATTAGATTAAAAAATAACCTATATATTCTTAAAGCCTAAATAATTTAAAAGCCAAGAACATATAATTCTAGAGTAATTAAATTTATATACTATGGCAATTCTGGTCAAATGAATATTTCTACACATGAACCCCCCAAATATACTTTAAAAACAGACCCCATAACTGTAGATTACAAGGGATTTCTTATTGCCACAATAACAGACTTTTGCCCCCATTCTTGTATATGTTGGGCTCAATTTATTATCTTTTAAGGGAAAAATCTTATTTATATTGTAGCTCAATATAATTTCAAACATTTATAAGAAGATTAAATCAAGTGTATTCCCTACTATTTTTCATTGCCTTATGAATTTTCTCAAGTCAATAACCTATTAAGAGAGTCAGAAAGTCATATTAGCCGGGCTTAGGACCAAATTGGGCTTATATTTTAGGATGTGTTTAGAGTGTCAACTTTACCATCTGAGTATATGGACTAAAATAAGAAACTAATAGAACTAAATATGACTGAGTTTTTAGAATATTTATTCTTTTTTTAATTGAATTCTTTATTGGTACAATTTATATACATCTCAAAATCACATATAACATTGGGAAATTTGTACTAGTATATGCCACAAGTTAATTCTCATTTTTACCCATATCCCTACCCA